>WOVY01009639.1:600000-771732 GCA_013436015.1 Rhipicephalus annulatus | reverse complement strand
TGATGATGATGTTTTGATGTTTTTTGGCGCAAGGGCCGATTCACGGCCAAAGAGCGCCAGTTCATCTACTAAAAATATGGACAATGATTGTGATAAGCGGCTGTATAAGGGCCATAAAATTCCTCGCAGTAAGGCGGGTAAAAACATACAAGTAATAAAATCATGACCATGCCGTGAAAGGTGTGTGTGATGTGAACAGATGACAAAAGTTGGTGATAATAAAAACGATGGTGGATGTATGGCATAGCACAAGTGCCTCACTCGTTCAAACCCTTGCGTCCAAGGGCCGTGAGGCATGTGCTTTTTTTGTGTAGCCACCGCAGCAAAAACCTCTCTGGAGAGGTCATGCTACGGTATGCCCGGGTATATGACATGAAAGCTGTGAATTTCTTTTAAAACGCTAACAATGAATTATGACTAAAAAGTGGTTCCCTACCGACAAACATTGCAGGGTGTAAAGGTATATGTTGTCGGTAGAGTATTGGAAAATGTTGTTTTTCTAAGAGTTTCTAAGTGTTTACACTGAATTAACATGTGAAGGACGGTTAAGTATTCCCCACATCTGTCACACAATGGTGGATTGCCACCAGACAAAAGGTGTGTGTGTGTCGTGTATGTGTGTCCTATCCTGAGTCTTGTTAGTGTTACCTCTGTTAGACGCGATTTTGATACTGGTGGCCAATGGCCAAGGTGTGGCTTGATAACGTGTAGTTTGTTTTGTGTGTGTGTATCCCACTTGCTCTGCCAGTAGTCCCTGAGTTTTCGTTTGAGAGACGGCTTAAGATCAAGGGCCGGGATTGATGTCGGTGTAACGGCGGTGCTTTCGTGGGCGGATGCAGCAAGCTGATCCGCCATCACGTTGCCTTGAATCTCACGGTGCCCTGGCACCCAGCACACAACAACATGTCTGTTGAGTGTGTAGAGGGTGCATAAAATGGAGTAAAGTGAAACGAGGACAGGGTTTTTTGTTTTTTAAGACTGTGCAGAGCCGTTACCACACTGAGGGAGTCTGTATAAATTACTGCTTTTTGTATTTGTGATTGTTTGATGTGTTTAGCTGCCACAAGTATCGCGTAAGCTTCCGCTGTGAAGATACTTGTGCCTGGATGTAGAGGGCCAGCATCCGAAAAGGAAGGGCCAACAGCAGCGTAGGACACAGAGGAGTTAGACTTAGAGGCATCTGTGAAAAACTCAGGACGTGTGTATTTGTGTTGAAGTTCCAAGAAGTATGTTCGAATATGGGCAATAGGCCGCATGTTTTGTAACTTCTAAAAAAGACACATCGCAATCTATAGTCTGGCCACTGCCACGGTGGCGGGTATGCAACAGGAGCCATTACACTGTGTTCGAGTGACACTCCAGTGTCCTCAGCTAGACCCTTCAGGCGAACTGAGAAGGGCTGCCTCATTGAAGGCCTGTTTTGAAAAAGAATGGAGCTCGATAAGTCATTAATAGTAGAGTATGAGGGGTGCCTCTTGTCTGCTTTCACCTTAAGGAAATATACAAAGGACATGTAGGGTCTTTGCAGATGAAGGGACCACTCATTTGACTCAACGTAAAGGCTTTCTCTACGGGGCTGGTGCGAAAAGCACCCGTAGAAAGGCGGATGCCCGAATGGTGCACGGATCCCAGCATCTTCAAAGCACTTTGAGTCGCTGACTGATAAACATGCCCCATAATCTAAGCGGGTGCGAATAAGGCTTCTATACAGGTTCATGAGGCATTTCCTGTCACTACCCCACGTAGTACGTGACAACACTTTTATAACATTCATGGCTTTTAAACATTTTGTTTTAAATACTTTATGTGGGGTACGAAGGTCAACTTGTTGTCCAAGATTAAGCCTAAGAATTTATGCTCGGCTTTGACGGACAGTTGTTGCCCGTTCAGTTGAATGTCGGGTTCCGAGTGCATGCCTCTCTTTCGAGAGAACAAGACACACGTGCTTTTTGTGGGCTAAGTCGAAATCCGTTTTCATCTGCCCATTTGGAGACCTTATTTAAACCAAGCTGAACCTGCCGCTCACACATGGCCAAGTTGCATGACTTGAAGCCAAGCTGAACGTCGTCGACATATGTACAATAGAACATATTGCGAGGGATGGACAAGTGCAAGGAATTCATCTTGATGAGAAAAAGTGTGCAGCTAAGTACAACCACCTTGTGGCACGCCTGTTTCCTGAACGAAAGTTTGGGAAAGAACCGTGCCTACTCGGACACGGAATGTCCGGTTTGACAGGTAACTTTCGATTATGTGAAACATTCTTCCGCGTACGCCAAGGTGGGACAGGTCTCTTAGAATTCCGAAACGCCATGTTGTATCATAAGCCTTTTCGATATCGAGGAATACAGAGAGAAAATATTGTTTTATGAACGAAAGCGTCTCTGATCTGTGCCTCGATACGAACAAGGTGGTCTGTCGTGGATCTACTCTCTCGAAACCCCGCACTGAAATGGGTCGAGCAAATTGTTTGTTTCAAGAAAGTGTACAAGTCGGCCGTTTATCATTTTTTCGAAGACTTTGCACAAGCAGCTTGTAAGTGCAATCGGCCTGTAACTCGAAGCTAAAGATGGGTCCTTGCCTTCTTTCAGAATGGGAATAACAATCGCCTCTTTCCAGGAGGTAGGAATAGTGCCAGAAGACCAAATAGCATTGTACAAACAAAGTAAGGTTTTTCGGGTTTCGTTTGGTAGGTTTTTTAACATTTCATACATCACACGGTCTGAACCTGGGGCGGAAGTACTGCAGGAGTTAGAGAATGTTTGGAGCTCAGCTAGACTGAAAGCTTGGTTATATGCCTCGTATCTAGTGGATTTGTGTTCGAGTTTCTGCTTTTCTATTCCTTGTTCTGTAATTTTTTGGAAAGTGTCAGTATAGTGGCACGAGCTGGATACCTGTTCGAAGTGTGCACCGAGGAAGTTTTGCCTGATCTTCCAAGGTATCACCCTGAGTGTTTACGAGGGGAAGTGTGTGTACTTGTTTTCCTGCTATCCTACCGACCATGTTCCAGACTTTAGCCTCCTGTGTGTATGAATTAACCCCTGATAAAAACTTCTGCCAGCTTTCTCTTCTGGCCTGCCGACGCGTTCTCCTGCCTTGAGACTTTATTTTGTTGAAGGTTCAAGATTTTCGGCTGTCGGTGAGTTCTTAAGCAGCCTCCAAGCTCTGTTTTGCTGTTTGCGCGCGTTTCGGCATTCAGAGTTCCACCATGGCACACGGCTTTTCCAGGTTGTCCATTTGTTTGTGGGATGCATTTGTAGCAGCATCAATCAAAAACGCTGTGAAGTAGTTCACAGCAACATCAATGTTCGAAGTACAGATGTCATTCCAACCTAGACTAGCGATAGTATAAAACTGTTCCCAGTCGGCTCTGTTTATTAGCCACTTGGAAACACGTGGTGGGCACTCGGTTACTGTAGTCGTGCTCAAGACTACGGGGAAGTGGTCACTTCCGTACAGATTAGTGACGACATTCCACTGGAGTAGAGGGACGAGAGATGGAGATGTTATGCTTAGGTCTATGGAGGAGTAGGTGTTATTGGCGATATTATAATAGGTTGGTTCTTTTCGATTCAGGAGACACGCGCTCGACGAGAGAAGGAACTGTTCGATCAGTCGACCTCGCGCGTCATACCGAGAGTCACCCCATAGCCTACTACGCGCGTTAAAGTCTCCAAGGAGAACATAAGGCTCTGGAAGTTCATCAATTAGAGAGTGTAAATCACTTTTCTGCAGCTGATATCTAGGAGGAATGTAAATAGTGCAGATTGTGATCAGTTTATCAAAAAGAACCGCTCGAACAGCCACTGCCTCAAGGGATGTTTTGGAGTTGTAAGTGTGTGCATGCAATTCCTTGATTCACTATGATGGCAACACCCTCCGGATGATGTCATGACATCATCACGGTCCTTTCGAAAAATAACGTATTTGCGAAGGAAATTTGTGTGTTTTGAATTAAGGTGTGTTTCTTGTACACACAGCACTTTTGGTGAGTGTTCGTGTAGGAGTTCTTGGATGTCGTCAAGGTTTTCTGAGAAGGCCCCTGACGTTCCATTGTATAATTTGAGTGTTCATGGTGAATGTAAAATAATGCTGTGTGTACGAAAAGCGAGTGGCTGTTTAGACGGGGAGTTTGAGTTCACTTAACAGGGCCGTCACCAGGCCCTGTTATTTGCTTTTTTGTTTTCTTGGCGCGCTCCAAGGAGCCACGCCGCTCTTTCGGCACCAAGGGTGCCGACGTATCCATTGCCTCCTGAGAGGCACTGGGTGCCCGCTCGTGCGGGCTGTTAGTACGAATTTCGGGCCTCGCCTGGTGAGGTGAGGCCTTGAGACCCGAGGACTCTGGAGACTCCGGTCTCTGTTTTGGAGTAGGCGGTGTAGCCTGGGCTACAGCCACCTTGGGGGCAGGTGCCACAACCACCGGCTCGGTATGCGCGGGCCGAAGGTGTGGCGAGGGCTGGTGCGGCGGTGCCCCCTGACGCGCCGCATCAGCGTATATAGGTCCATAAAAAGGAGCGAATCTTCGCCGTGCTTCCTTAAATGTAATGTTCTCCTTCACCTTCAATGTAATTATTTCTTTTTCTTTTTTCCAGTATGTGCAGGAGCGTGAATATGCGGCATGGTTTCCTTCGCAGTTTACACAGTGTGGCGGTTGTTTGCAGTTCTCAGACACGTGGCCTAGGACTCCACATTGTGCACAAGTCTGGCGACCACGACAGGTTTTAGAGCCATGGCCATACCTCTGGCATTGAAAGCAACGGCGGGGGTTGGGAATATATGGTCTCACAGATGTCTTTGTGTACCCAGTCTAAATGGTTTCCGGCAAATCGCTCGAAGCAAAGGTAAGTACTAAGTGTTTGGTTGGTATTTCTTTTTGATCTCTTCTTATCTTAATACGCTGTACGTTTGTCACGTTCTGGCTCTTCCATCCTTCCAAAAGTTCAGCTTCGGTCAGGTCAAGCAAATCTGCGTCCGATACGACCCCGCGAGATGAGTTCATAGACCTGTGTGGCGTAATACTGACGGGTGTTTCTCCAAACGTTGTGAGGGTGTTCAGTTTATCGAATTGGTCTTTGTCACGTATCTCAAGAAGTAGATCTCCGCTGGCCATTTTGGTACCTTGTACCCAGCACCGAGAGTTTCGGTTAAGCATCTAGCCACTATGAAGGGGGATACAGTTCTGGCTTGCTTGTTAGTTTTTTCACAGTGTATTACGTGGAAACGAGGAAACAATTGTCTTGGCTGGTTGAAAAAATTGGTGTCTTCGGTGCGTACCCGCTTTGAGGGGGCACGATCACTAAGTAAAGGAAATGCTTTCTGCATGCTAATTGTATGTTGTTCGGCAGCGTTGGCGGCCACCCACCACGGAGCCCAACGAGGGGACGCTGCAAGTTTGCGGATGCTAAAAGCTTGCAGACGTCAGCCGTACAACCCTGCTATAACCCAATGCGCATAGGCCAAGGTAGGCTATTTGCACAGGGTTAACCCTTGCCGCCGAGAAAATTGGAAGTAAGCAGAAGAGAGAAGTAGACAGGAAAGCTAAAAAAGTAAGAAAGACGAAGATGTAGGGAGAGAGAGATAGGAAAAGGCGACTGCCGATTTCCCCTGGGTGGGTCAGCCCAGGGGTGCCGTCTACGTGAAGCCGGGGCCAAAGGGGTGTGTTGCCTCTGCCGGGGGGCCTTAAAGGTCCAATCACCCAGCATTGGCTCAACCCCCAGGATCCCCTTTTCCCCGGACACAGCAAAGCCACGCACGGCTAGGCGTGGGAGGGAGCCGAAACTCCCTCGTTAGCTCGGGTCCGTGGTGTCGCTACACACCAAACGCCTGCTTTAAAAGGCGCCCCTGCGGGGCCACAATGACTTGGAAGTCACTGAAAGGCTGTTTCATGCCCTTTATCAATGCAATGGCGAGTCTCTTCTGCAATCTCGAATACCAGTTCTTCATACGCGCCCATGGCGTAAAGGTGATAGAAGGAATTGCAGTGCCGCCTTTGAATCACTGAAAGTTGTCTATTCTTGTGGCTGTTGATCGCTGATGAATCGCAGTGCAGCACGAAGAGCTGTGAGCTTCGTTCCCGTTGATGCCGTAAGATGGGAGGTCTTGAATTTACTTGTTGTGTCTTTTATTGGTATATCGACTAATTCAATTGAACTCTTCTCTAAAACAGAGCCGTCGATATATACGTGTATACAGACTTGATACGTCTCATGTAACAAGAGTAGGGCAAGCTGCTTAAGAGCAGGTGGCGACATAACTGCTTTTTTCTGCATGCCAGTTATAGTTAGCCTGATATTAGCTTGAGTCAAGCTCGAAGGAGGAGTCGGAGGCCTGGCGGCGGGTGTGAAGCATGTTGGCAAAGGGTCACGATACGTGGTTACCATTTGGCAAAAGGACAAACATGGTCTATCTCCTGGTAAAGAGGCTAGGTAACGGCAGGGTGTCCGAGCAATGTGCCTTAAATGTGTCCTGCGTGTCTTAACATCGATATGCGTCGTGATGAGGTGTTCACCAGCAATTGCTATAGAAGCCATTGTCGACGCACTACAAGGCAAGTCGAGACGAATCCAGAGTACCTGGGACTGAACACTCTGAAACGTTCGTAGGCTTGTTTTGCTTGTATTGGTCATTGCCGATAAGCTGTACCGTATGAAACTGAGAAAAAGTATCATCTACAGCTGTAGCATTGCACTGGGTGTCACAAAACGAGTGCTCAAAAATGGGCGCGCCGCCAAATTCTCGCGACGAAGCGCTGAGAGGTCAACGATAAAAAAAAGAAAAACACGCATCCAAAGACTCCCCGGGCGCGCGTCCTTCTCCCCTCGGAAGCGTGGGTTCGCTGACAAACCTCCTCTCATCGGCGCCCGAGCAAGCCCTGAAATGTTCTAGATGGAAAGGGGCGTGGTGAAGCCGGGTTGAGTCATCCGTCGCGGACGGCCCCCCGTATCGTCTCGCCCTTTCCCCCAGCCTTCGCTGCGTATCGCGCCGACGAAATGATGAGAACTTTCTGGAATCTCGCGCGGAAGGTATTTAACTGAGCAGTGGAGATGGGAGATCAGGAGAAGAAGGAAGTTAGCACCGGAGTGCGTTGGGTATCCCGCCGCGTCAGTCGGTGAAGGTTTTCTCCTTAGTGACAAAGCAGGACAAGAAGAAAGTATGCGCCAGAGTGCGTAGGGTGCTCCACCTTGTGGGCGAAGCCTTTTGTCTTCCGTGACAAAGGGGGAGAAGAAGAGGATTTCCACCTGAGGGTGAAGGCTCAAGCTACAGGCAAGAGTGTGTCTACCGCTATCGAGCGAAGACGCGTGGCAACAGCTGCGTGTGTGAAGCCGACGTGTTTCCGCTGAAGAAGTATGGAGCCTGGAGAGCAGCCAATTGAAGACGCGAGGTTTGCTGGAAGAGAAACTTCGGGGGCAGCGGAACGACAATGCTGGACTTTGAGTGAGTGATTCTCGGAAGAGTATTATTCAGTCTTTTGTTCCAAGGACTTTGGACTCAATAGGTTTTCGAACTCTTTAGTCTTTAAGTGTCTTGGTTGTTAGATGCATGCGACTGCATTGTAGTGCGTATTGTTGTCTGTGTCCGTTGTTTCGAGTGTGGCTGATTGTACTGTGTAGTACATTGTTTGATTGGTGACAGGGTGTATTCAACTAATGTCGAGTGTGCATATTTGTGTTTCGTTTTTATCTGCCATTATTGAGAATATAATTTTGTTTTGTTTATCGACTCTCGGCTCTGACTTGTTCTTTGGGCCACAGCCGGCGTCCGCTGGCGCGCCAAAAAGGAACACTTCTATATTGTCCACGCTTTCGTGGTGCGGTTCGGGGGGCCGATACTTCGGCCCTTTGAATTAGCTCGGCGATTGCCTCCCGAATTAACGGGACCTGTGACAAATAATCTGGCGTCCGCGACAAGGACCTTTTGGTGCACAGTGTGTCCAAAGTAGTGAGAAAGAGCCTCGAGTTGTTGATAGTGCTATCGGAACGAGTTTGTTTGTTGTTCAGTGTTCTCGTTAACGAATGCAGGAGAGTGTTCCGATATACTGATGTAGCAGATATTTTTCGCACGCGGCAAGGTTTGATTTGCGAGACACAATGGATCTCGAAAAGTTAGTCGTTCTTGGTGAGAAGATGGGTCTTTCTGGCGCTGAACTACGGAAGTGGGATAGCCAGAAAGATAAAGAGGCGGTGAAGAGAGAGAGGTTGGCAGCCGAGAGGGCCAAGGAAGAAAAAAGCGGCTGAGTTGGAATGAGAGAAGTTGGCAGCTGAGAGGGCCGAAGAAGAAAAAGCAGCTGAGTTGGAGAGAGAAAAGTTGGCAGCCGAAAGGGTGAGAGAAGAAAGAGAGCAGCAATTGAAGTTGGAGCTGGAGAGAGAAAGACTGGCAGCTGAAAGGGCGAAAGAAGAAAGAGAGGAAAGAGAACGGCAGCGACAGCACGAGATAGAACTCGAGTGGCTCCGTTTGCAACAGCGAAGTGAAACTCCGGTCCAAGCTAGAGCTGAAAGCAGCGAACGGGAGGACCACGGCTTCCGCTTGAACCGAAGCAAGCTGCTCGTAGCGTTTGATGAAAGAAAGGACGACCTTGACGCCTCCCTTCACCGATTTGAGACGATTGCGAGGAGCCAGAATTGGCCGGATTATCAATGAACAACTGCTTTGAGTATTTTCTTGAGTGGTGAAGCGCTCAGTGTGTACGGTAGGCTGACGCCGAACGATGCAGCCAACTATGCAAAGGTGAAAACTGCTTTACTGAAGCGATTTAGATTTACTATGGAAGAATTCTGGGACAGATTTTGGACAGGAAAGCCAGCTGATGGTGAGACGGCTACGCAGTATGCCGCCCGACTTTGCCATTAATTCGACAGATGGATTGAACTTTCAGGGACAGCGCAGGAGTACGATGAGCTTAGAGAGCTCCTAATTAGAGAACAATTTCTTACTAGTTGCCACCCAAGCTTGTCGCTGTACTTGAAAGAGAGGAAGGCAGAGTCACTTGAAGGAATGCTTGAATTGGCTGATCAATTCTTGGAAGCTCAAGGAGGAACTAATTTGGCCAAGGTCAAGAAGGAGTGTCCCGAAGATTCGAAAAGTTCGGCACCCGAACAAAAGAAGCGTGCACCGGAGAGTGTTCCGCGATGTTTCCTGTGTAACCGAGTGGGTCATCGTGCGAACAACTGTCGTACTAACTTTACGAGCCCTACGGTAGTAAAATGTTTCAAGTGTGGCCAGACTGGGCACAAAGCAGACGCATGTCATAACGGAGTGAGTCAAACTCACCAGGTATCTTGTGTGCAAGCGGCACCGAAATCTGATGATAATGCCGTCACCGATGGATTTGTAGAGTTGAAAAATGGGGAGAAACTTTCTATATTGAGTGCTGTAATGTCAAAACAGCCAACCGGTGTTACGAAAAGAATGCCAACGCTGCCTGGAAAAGTTGCGGGCAAAAAGATTACAGTGTTAAGAGATACCGGCAGTTCCACTGTTATCGTGCGGAGTAATTTGGTACGGGAAAGTGAGTTGACAGGCAGAACGAAACTGGTTTGCCTAATTGACCGTACAATTCGGATGCTTCCCGATTGATTGATTGATTGATTTGTGGGGTTTAACGTCCCAAAACCACTTCTGATTATGAGAGACGCCGTAGTCGGATGCTTCCCGAAGCAGAAATTGAGGTTGAAACTCCGTACTTCAGCGGGAAGGTTACTGCGCTATGCATGACAACGCCCCTGTACGACCTCGTCATCGGAAACATTGACGGGGCGCGAGGGCCGAATGATCCAGAATGTTTGGGGGAAGACACGAAGATGGAGCCCCTACTGACACAGGGACCGCGAGATTCAGCGGAGAACAATCCTGTGAAGGATTTCACCCGAGCCCAAGGTGAAGCCTGGGCGCAAGAGACAGCGAATGAGAACATGACCGTATTGAATGAGTTTACGTGCTGGGCAGCTGGACTTTACGTCGGCACGACCTCAACCGACCGACTGTGCAAAGTTGACGGAGCCGGCCAGCCAGGCCAAATGTCGGGACATGAACAAGCGGGCGAATAACCGGATAGGAACGGTTGAGCGTCTTGACCTGTTAACAATGTCGGAAGTGACAACGATGGCTGAGACGCCGCCTCAGATACCGTCTTTGGAAAGGGCTCGCCGAAAAAGGACGAGGAAAAACAAGAAGAGATCGAGCGAACACAGCAAGAAAGGGCCAAAGCGCCGCTCAAAGTACACAGGATAGGTGCTGAGGTCGAATCGGAACGTGTTTGACAGTTCTATATGTTAAGGTAATGTGGTTGTTATCCTGTGTCACAACTGTATGTCGAGTGAATGAATTTTTTTACGGTGATGTGATGTATAGTATGGTACAATTGTTGTAAAGACAGACCTTTGTACATTTGTATTGGTTGAAGTAGGTGATGAAGTATTGTATTCATGTACCTGTGTCTATATTCCATGTGTTGTGAGATTGAATTGTACTGTACAATTGTATTGAGTGATCTATTGTGAATGTGACGTGTCATGAGCGACGGACTATGTTACAGTTTCTGAGAGTGTGGGGACTGTTCGCGCTCGTTTGTGTGGTTTTGAATATTATGAGTTAATATTCTTAAAGTGGGGGTCAGTATCACAAAAAGAGCGCTCAAAAATGGGCGCGCCGCCAAATTCTCGCGACGAAGCGCCGAGAGGTCAACGATAAAAAAAAGAAAAGAAGCATCCAAAGACTCCCCGGGCGCGCGTCCTTCTGCCCTCGGAAGCGTGGGTTCGCCGACGAACCTCCTCTCATCGGCGACCGAGCAAGCCCTGGAATGTTCTAGATGGAAAGGGGCGTGTTGATGCCGGGTTGAGTCATCTGTCGCGGACGGCCCCCGTATCGTCTCGCCCTTTCCCCCAGCCTTCGCTGCGTATCGCGCCGACGAAATCATGAGAACTTTCTGGAATCTCGCGCGGAAGGTATTTAACCGAGCAGTGGAGTTGGGAGATCAGGAGAAGAAGGAAGCTAGCGCCGGAGTGCGTTGGGTATCCCGCCGCGTCAGTCGGTGAAGGTTTTCTCCTTAGTGACAAAGCAGTACAAGAAGAAAGTTTGCGCCAGAGTGCGTAGGGTGCTCCGCCTTGTGGGCGAAGCCTTTTGTCTTCCGTGACAAAGGGGGAGAAGAAGAGGATTTCCACCTGAGGGTGAAGGCTCGAGCTACAGGCAAGAGTGTGTGTCTACTGCTATCGAGCGAAGACGCGTGGCAACAGCTGCGTGTGTGAAGCCGACGTGTTTCCGGCCAAAAAGTTTGCAGCCTGGAGAGCGGCCAATTGAAGACGCGAGGTTTCCTGGAAGAGAAACTTCGGGGGCAGCGGAACGACAACAACACTGGACTTTGAGTGAGTGATTCTCGGAAGAGTATCATTCAGTATTTTGTTCCAAGGACTTTGGACTCAATAAGTTTTTGAACTCTTTAGTCTTTAAGTGTCTTGGTTGTTCGATGCATGCGACTGTATTGTAGTGCGTATTGTTGTTTGTGTCCGTTGTTTCAAGTGTGGCTTATTGTACTGTGTAGTACATTGTTTGATTGGTGACAGATTGTTTTCAACTATTGTCGAGTGTGCATATTTGTGTATCGTTTTTATCTGCCATTATTGAGAATATAACTTTGTTTTGTTTATCAACTCTCGGCTCTGACTTGTTCTTTGGGCCACAGCCAGCGTCCGCTGGCGCGCCAAAAAGGACCACCTCTAAATTGTCCACGCTTTCGTGGTGCGGTTCGGGGGGCCGATACTTCGGCCCTTTGAATTAGCCCGGCGATTGCCTCCCGAATCAACGGGACCTATGACACTGGGTTACAATCCCCAAGCCTTCCCTGCAAAGAACTTCAGTAGATTGCAGATGTCTAATTACTGTTTTTTCATGTACAAAATCTCATCACTCCATGATAGATGGCTGTCAATTATGAAACCCAAAAACTTGTGCAATTGAACCTATGGTACAGTTTGACCATTTATGCTTATGGTGAACTTATTCTTAGGCTTGCGCGTAAAAGCTACGGGGCGTATTTCTCGGAAGAAATTTCCAAGCCTCGAATTCAGAGGTAACGTAATGTTTCAGTGGCAGCTTTTCGAATTCTCGCTCACAACTGCAGGCGTGTTACAGCCGATGCCCAAACGCAGATATCATCTGCGTAGATTGATAGCCTGAGTGTGCTTGGCAGATGCTCAGTGAGAGCAATTAGCGTAAGATTGAACAAGACAGGGCTGAGTACGCCACCCTGGAAGACGCCACGGTGACTGTAATGTGGAGAGATTTGACCGTCTTCAGTGCTCACAAAGAAGGATTGCATTGAAGACTAACTACGTATTCAGCGATACACCCGACCACCTAATCCTACACCTTCGAGAGTGGTCAGAACTGCTTTATGCGTAACGTTGTCATACGCCCCTTTGACGTCTAGGAACAAAGATGCGCAGAAACGCTTACGGCCTTTCTCGTGTTGGACGTAAGTGACCAGGTCGAATACGTGATCTATAGATGATCAACCACGCCGAAATCCTGCCATGGCATCTGAGTAGATGTTGTTGCACTCCAAAAATTACACCTTGCATCTCAAGATCACCTGGCGTCTCAAGATAACTTTGCCTACACAACTAGTCAATGCGATGGGGTGATAGGATGAGAGCTCCAACGGTGACTTGCCTGGCTTCAGAAGTGGAACTAGGCGACTTGTCTTCCAGCTTGTCGGGATCATCCCATCTTGTCAGGATTTGTTGTAGAACTCCAAGAGCACAATTTTCACGCGTTCACCCAGACGACACAGGGCACTATAAGAAATTTATCGGGCCTTTGCGCCAACGTGCGTCTACACAAAGCTTGTGCTGCTCTGAGTTCAACGATGGAAAAAGGCATATCCATGCGGTAATCCAGTGTTTGTGGACAGTTGGTCGAGGGCAATAGGCTGTTAGTCGATGCGAGTGGCCCAGATAATCTGGCACACAATACTTCTGCAACGTCAAATGGCGTCGCTTTTCAGAAAGTGCGAGAGCCCTGAATGATGATCACTGAGTGGGTTTTGTGCGGAGACCTTGTACCATATTCCACAATTGTGATAAAGGTTTTCGTGGGTCAAGCGAGCCCCAAAAAGTAGTCCAATGTTGTGACTCGAGTCTATCTATCCGGCGCTGGATCTTCTTCTGTATACGTCGAGCGATCCTTTAGACTTTCATTGCCTCCGTGTGTTGTTATCTTCGTTCAGCACGTCGTCGGATTGCTCGAAGTTGTTCTTACTCGATGTCAAATTTCGTTAGTTTGGAAGAGCATGTGAGATTACATGTAGTGTCGTGTATTGTGCTTTTGATTATATCCTCTATGTCAAGGGATCAATCTGCTTGACATTTCTGTTTCATGCGAGACTGAAATTTTAACCAGTCCACACTTTGTACGCTATCGCGTATTTTTGCACGGGACAATCCTTGAAGTTTGACGTAAGCGAGAATGTGATCACTTCCATGCGTTTATATGTCTGAGAACCACTCAGCATGCCTGACGAGGTCTCGTGAGACAAATGCCAGGTCAAGGCAGCTGCTATACTTTGAACCACGCGGAAACGTTGGACTACCGTCATTTCGCAAGAAGAGTTCGTTGTCGGAAGCGAAGGACACCAACTTTCTTCCTTTATGGTCTTCGAACTTCCCCAGATTGTATGATGAGCGTTGAAGTCGCCGATTTTATTACATGGGTGAGGAGTTGCTGACAGGATACATTCTAGTCTTGTATGGTCGAAACGGCTTGACGGAGAGGGGTAGGCACCGACAACCGTGACGGTAAGTCTCTTCTTCACTGTTTTACATATATATTGATTGTCGTCATGAGGTGACACCGGATGTTGAATGTAGGTGAGGTCGCGGTGAATAAACATCAGAAGTTTGCTATTGTCCGCAGTTGTAGACGGCATGAATGACTCATAACCAGAAAGTCTGGTTTCGTTCGGCAAATTTGACTCGCTGTTGACAATGGTGGGGAGCTTATTGGTGTACACGAGTTTAAGCAAGAAAGGATCGGACTGGAATTCATTTCTGAAGTTCCTTTCTCTGATAATTTGCAGTTTCTCGGTACGTGCTTTCCAGATTCGTGACGGTTTCAGAGAAACCGGTGTCACGTCATCGCATCACGTCACGTCATCGCATCCGAATATTGTTAAAGAAGAAAATGTGGTGTCATGGGATCAGAATAAAAATTGCGCACATAAGATGACAAAAGTTTCCAGCGACAAATCGATCACCTAAAAGCGGCGAGATATATTATTCGTATTTTAGCATCAGCTCGCGAAAACAGCTTAGCACAGCATACACACAGAAAAAAATCGACAAATACGGACGTCCTTCGTCTGTGAATAATAAGGAAGCTCGAAATACTGCAGTTATATCACATCTGTAACAAACCGTACGTCGCGAGATCGAATCCCGGCTGCGGTAGCTGCATTTTGGATGGAGGCGAAATTCCTGTAGACCTGTGTGATCAGATTTTGGTGCATGTCAAAAAATCGCAGGTGGTCAAAATTTCTGGAACCCTCCACTAGGCGTCTCTCATAATCATTGGGAGGTTTTGTGACGTTAAACTCCCCTCATAAATCTAGTGCAACATACCACGTGTCCTCAAGGGTCTAAGGAAGCGTCATGATGTGAGGTTTGTCACGTGGAAGATAAGATTAGTCGCAGCTGTTCTGTAGCTGTCGTTAGAGTCAACAGTGGGGAAAGCAAAATGCGGAAAAAGGCACGTGAATTGTCTTGTAAGTCGTTGCGTGGGATCTTCAATTTTTTTTGCCCTTATGTACATTTACTTATTTTTTAACCTGAACGTGTGAGTGCCGACTACACCTTGCCGATAAGCGGCATTTAACGGAACACAGCTGCAAACTGAACGGTAAAGAGTCCTGTGAAATTGTACTCTGTTGGGGCCTTCCAAAAACAGGACACCAGAACGCCCGGGACAGGCTCTACCAGACACGGCGGTCAATGTTCGGGCATTTAGGTGGAAAAAATAGGCGGCTGTTCAGAAAGGTTTACGTATTAAAATGCACCCCAGCATCATTTATTGAATGATTCTGTGTCTGATCTTGCTACGCTGCCCCGCCGCGGTGGTCTAGTGGCTAAGGTACTCGGCTACTGACCCGCAGAACGCGGGATCAAATCGCGACTGCAGTGGCTGCATTTCTGATGGAGGCGGAAATGTTGTCGGCCCATGTGCTCAGATTTGGTTGCATGTTAAAGAACCCCAGGTGGTCTAAATTTCTGGAGTCCTCCACTACGTATACATTCCCTGGGCATGACGGCGACAGCGAAAATCAGTCGACAGTGTCAATATCATTGCTATCACAATAAAGTTTGCAGCCGATGCATGAAGCGAGTTCTGATTATGGAGCGAAGCTCTAAGGAAGATTATAAATCGTTTAGTAAATGATTACGACAGGGCCAGGTGGCCGCCGGGGTCTGTTTACGAACGTCGGTCGTGCCTCGCGTTGGTCTTCACAGCATTCGTGCTTTGTTTGGGTAGCGTTGCTGTGCGCCGCCTGCCAAATGGTAAAACAAGAGAGACTGGTGCATCGCGTTTCAATCTGATCAACCCCTTCTCAATGAACACCAGCGTTTGCCAAACACACTTTGGAATTCAGAAAGTGACGGATGGGTGCACTGGTGGACGAGTGGATGTATGCATGGATGGGTGGACGAATGGACAATTACACGGACGAACGCACGGATTAACAGATGAACAGATGCACGCACAGACGGACGAACATATGAACAGGTGTAGAGAGCGTTAGAGAGCATGCACGGACAGTATCATATGCGCACTATGAATGTTGTAGGTATGGTCTACACAGAGGGCCGACGAGGACCTACGACGACTGCATAATGAACATCGTGTGAGCATCAGGAGCTTGGAACCTAAGAAGTAAGTGGTTGTAGCTTACAAGCAAGAGTAAGAAGTAAAAAAAAAGCATGCAAAAAGTTATCTTAATTAGCAGGAACTCCAGTTTCTTACTCCCCTGAGGACCAGAACAATCTAGATTAAGGAAACCATGATGATGCAATCAGTATGTCAGAGTGAACCCTCATTATAACCTTAATACAAATTATTGAGGAACAAACGTATTACTGTGGAAAGTTTACCTAAAACATATTTAGGACATTTTTGTAAGAAAGGGTATGTTTAAAACATGATTAGGTCACCTACAGCGAAGTCACGCACGGCTGAGTCACAGCAGAGCTAGTGGGCTCCTAGCACATCTTGGCTGTGCTGGGCGTTTCCTCTCTCACCTGTCTCTTTCAAGGCCTCCTCTAGTGTACTATAGGTGGCTAGGTTTTATAGTTTTTTTTCTTAAATTGCTTGCGCTTTTCTTGCTTTTTTGATGTCCTTCTATGTCTTTTTTGCCCCTTTTCACACGTGTTTGGCTTTTAGGGGCGAAGCTCCTTATGGCGTGGCTTGGGCGTCCCTCGTATGTAACCACCAGTGGCACATACCCGAAATAGGTATAACACTTGACCTCCAAGGCGGTGCCTGTGAGAGATTTCTTCTATGCGTTGTTTAACAATAAAAAATAGTGCTCATTGTACATGCCAATGGCTGCTAATGGGGAATGAGAGACATGAGCATTCGGCTTTTAGTCAACGCGCACGCTGCGATCCCCATTAGCAGCCATTGGCATGTACATTGAGCACTATCGGACAAGAAAGGGATGCTACATTATACTCGCTGGGTGTAACCTCCTTAGCTTTAGAAAGGTTTAGCGAGCGTTGAGCCGCAGTGCCATGAATACAATGAACTTGTATATACCATGAATGAACTCAAGGTGGTTAAAAATGAGAAGTAGATACGAAGCGCAAGCCGTAAGAAAGTAAAAGCCGAATTCTCCTGTCTCTCATTTCTCATTAGCAGCCATTGGCATGTAAATTGAGCCCTATCTGACAGGGAAAGGTTGCTACGTTATACTCGCTGGGCGTAACCTCCTTGGTTTTGGAAAGGTTTAGCGAGCGTTTGGTCGGAGTGCCATGAATACAGTGAACTGGAATATACCATGAACTCGAGGTGGTTAAAGGTGGGAAGTGGACCCAAAGCGCAGGCCGTAAGAAAGTGTGCGTGTGCCACCTCTCGTTTAGTCCTTGGAATGTCCGCTGGATGGCGGTGCTTCTATATGGGGAATATAAGATAAAAAGATGCGAGATAGTGGGACTTGGAGTGTTGAATAGATGAACGAACGGACACACAAACAGATGCATGGATGGACGCATGAACGGACGCAGGGGCGGATGCACGAAAGAACGCAGGGACGGGCGCACAAACAGACGCATGGATGGTCACACAGACGGACGCATGGACGGACGAATGCTTCGCCCCACTCTCCATCATTCACTCCGTGGATATGCTGCCATTTTTTTATTTCTTTCCATGTCCTTGTTTCACTCTCCCTGTCCCTCTGTTTTGTCACCATCGATCTGTTTCACTGTTTGTGCGTTTTCTTTTTATTTCATGTTGATATTTTTCTTCATACCTAATCTCTTCTTGAACACGCAATTGTTTTATGCCGTGGTCCACCACGACTCCACTGACGTATTCCATGAGTAACGGTGTAAAATATATACTAAGAGATTGCAAATACAAAAAGTTAAGCATTCTTAGCACAAATTTGAACCAGCAACCTCCAGATTCTGAGCGCGCGGCGCGAACCACTACGCCACGGAGCGTTCGTGGCCTGTAGTACTAATGGCAAGTATTTATATACACCATACACCGTTTAGAAGTCCTCAGAACTTCGCAGTTTAAGCGCATTTTCATTACCAGTTGTGAGATGGCGCAACAGGCTCATGATGGGTGCACCACCTTCACAAATCGTGCTCTCCTGGGCATGCACTTGCCACACTCGTAATCTGGGAGAGGACGAAGGTCACTTCGAACGCTGCCGCGGCCGCGTTTACAATATGAGCATGCTGCTCACAAACGACGAAAGAAGAATTTTGACATTCATTCACGCTTCTCCTGTGTATACTTGTGCGCTCGTTTCCTGCGTCTCTCTTTTTGAACAGCGCTCTTTCGGTGTAGAGCTGTGACAGTCGTTAGTCTGCACTCATTCTTTGTATGCTAATTTCGTGCGTTCTTTCTGATTGAGGTGTGCGCTGCAAGTTTCGACCTGGTTGGCGTTCTTAACGTGACTTTGGAATTTGTATCTGCTGCTGAAACAAAGCATAATAAACGCTCAGGCGAATCTGTGAAAATACGTTTCACTTTCGTTTTATATCGATTCCTATATAGGGAGATCAGCCACCTTTTTTTGTGTGCTCAGTATTCCCTCATCCTCACCCTAATACTGTTACTCGTCACCCTCAGTTCCATCATCGACTTTCGTCGGCTCAAAAAGCAGTCAAAGCTGTCTTGTGTTTTTTGAGAACTACAGGCATACGTGACCACCTTTAACTTTTGTGTAGTGCCACCACTGCATACGCGCCAGCCGATTAACTGACAATCCTTCTTTTTTGTTTTTTCTCTCTTTTTCTCTTCTCTTTCCTCTCTCTCATCATTATGCCCCCTTCCCATTCCCCCAGCGTAGGGTAGCAAACCGGGCATGTGCCTGGTTAACCTCCCTGCCTTCCCTCTTGTTGTTTATCGCCCCCTCCGTTCCATTCCTTTTTGTTTGCGATACCAGCACACGCATGGCTATCATGATCTACTATCAGGCCCGTACACAAAGCGGAGGGCTTATGACTGTTGATTTCTAATCATGGGGACGTGGGCAAGCGTGCGTCAACGCCTAGAATTGTTCACTTACTTCATATTGGTTTCCTTCTCTCTCCCTCGGTCCCTCTGTCTGTGTACTTTTTTTTTGCCGATCAGTAATATTGAATTGTACGCTTGTCGAGTCGGTTCATGGTTTCTGGGAACGAAGCAGAATAGGAAGAAAACGAAGACAACTAGAAATAGGAGAAAAAAAAGCGTGTCAGTTTTAATGGTAGTAATAATTTTGTACCGAAGGCAAGCGATAAACCACGAATATTACAGCTCTGCTGTAAAAACAAGTACTCGCGGGGTATGAACTTCTCTTCTGAAATATATCGTTCTCATTTGCAGAGTTTCACTGCAGAAAACAGCAACAGTCGTTTTAGAATGATTGATACAAGAGACGTAGCTATTTCATTTCTAGGAGATAGGACATCATCTTGGTATGATATCTGCATGCCGAACGTCTTCCGGAGCAAGGATGCATAATCTCTGCAACATTTCGCATACAAATGCGAAATGTTGATTAAATTGATTTTTTTTGTTTCCCTAACGAACACGTTTAGGCAGTCAGTATTACACAATGTAATACCAATCAAAAGGCTGTTTTTGTCGTTATTTTGACGCGTAATAACACTACCCTCAAAAAGCATACGACAACATCCTAATCTCCAAGAGTCAAGCATTGTTGGACATAAACAAAAATTTGCCAAAAATAATGTTTGCTCCAAGCTTAGTCCACAAATAGTACACTTCTCCGAGAAAAAAATTGAGAGGGGGCTTTCGTGCGACTCCTACATTGAGCCAAGGAATGAAAGAGAAATGGTTTCGCTTAACGATTTATGCAAAAAAAAGCTCTTCTATACCAGTTAAAATTTCTGATTTACACGTGATGGTCACTGTTTTTTGTATAAATTTGAATTTAAAAATAATAAGCTCCGCGTAGCGTTGCCTCTTACAGCGCTGGATTTCTAGCCACTGTGCCTTTTCCTGAACCATTATAGCAACAATTATTAAAGAAAGATATTGACTAATCTGGCTTGAAAGTGTCTTGCACGGGCATGTCTGCCCTGCTTTTTAATTTTGATCGTAAACCTTTCCTTTTGTTCCTACTGACCAAACAGGCTGTCTGGCATTGTTGTTTTGCCACGTGTTGGCCAAAAACACACTATCATCCACAGAACCTGTGGCGGCCAACAAATTCTAGGGATCATTACACCAGGAAAATTCTTTCATGATAATCTTTGAAAATGTTGTTAGAGTTTGAGTCGACACAACAAGGAAGGCTAGAAACTACAATATGTACTTTCAGATTTGTCATCTTTCGAGGTCATAATTTTCTAGCATAAAAGACCCTGCAGTCGCTCCTTTCGGAATACAGCACAGTGTTTGAAATATTGTTAGGCAGAAGAGCGTGAAATCAGGAGAAGAATTTTCACAGCAATTCGTAACATCATGAACTTTCATTGGAGAGTTACCATTATTGCTAAGAACCCGTTCGACAACGCTTGTTCACGAACGTACATGAAACTTGAGGCCTTACAAAGCTATTGATATACTGGTTGATATGTGGGGTTTAACATCCCAAAACCACCATATGACTATGGGAGACGCTGTAGTGAAGGGCTCCGGAATTTCGACCACCTTGGGTTCTTTGACGTGCGCCCAAATCTGAGCACACAGGCCTACAATATTTCAGCCTCCATCGGAAATGCAGCCGCCGCAGCTGGGATTCGAACCCGTGAACTGCGGGTCAGCAGCCGAGTACCTTAGCCACTAGACCACCGCGGCGGCGCATTGGAAAGCTATTGCACCTTCCAATAATGCTAACTTATTTGAGCGTAGACGCCCAACAACCATCGCGTAAAAGATACAGACCAGGTTGCCATTCTGAAATAACGGGGCATGCAAACACGGACGCAAAGAAGAAGTGAGGACACCACAAACTTCTTTGAGATCTCTTCACTTTCTTCTTGTCTCCATGTTTGCATGCCCTGTTTTTTTTTTCTTAGAAAAAATATGCGCCAACTAACTCCCTCCTCTGTTATTCAAAAGTTGTCAGTCGTTCAAAGACAGATCGCATCTCGTTTTGAAGTTGGCCCCATGTTTTTTGTTGCTTTTTTTAGCGATATGCAACCTTTCAGTACAGTACAAATCCTGATAATAAATACTGATGCCATTGCTTTGACACGTTTTCTTTAACAGATAGCTCAGTACTTTTCTTTTTCTTATAGTTTGGTACAGGGTTTTTCGTATGCACCTTCAATTTATTCACATGTTGACGTTTTTTTTAGCAGGACAAATTTATTCACATGTTGACATTTTTTAGCAGAACTGATTTTGTCCCAAAAAGCTTCAATGAGCATTGTGTAGTTTATTTATAGGCATCCTGTTGGGACTTCTCAATTTAAAGCCTAAATTAATGCAAACTCTATCACAATGAAGTGGCCATTCCTCAGGCTGCTTTCGGATCGACAAAACAGTGCACGACTATCTTCTTACAACAGCACTCACCCGTACCACGATTGTTTTTGTGTTTTTAGGCGAATAACAATGATCCTGTGCTCCGATTGTAACCAGAGAATTGATGATGAAGTTGCTTGAATAAATATTGAAAGATATTGAGAGAGATAATTCATACACAAATGCGTTTAGATCACACTTTCTTTTCTCATTCTCATGCAGTAAACCAGGCCACATGCAGACAAGGCGAGTGCCACAGCTACTGTACCAGAATCAGCAGCTTCCTCTGAGAACTCTAGCGACGAGTGAATAAAATCTGCTCTCAATTAGGCAGTCTATCGTGCAGAAAAGACACGAACCACGTGTGTACCTTACCAATTGTTCAACGTGATATTCACCAGGGTGTATATACAAAAGGCCGTACTTCAAATTATTGTCGACAATCTATTCTACCCGCTTCTGGCTTCCATCTTTTTTCTTATCAGTTGGCCGCATTTCTCCCTTTTTCTCTTATTCTTTCATTTGTGTCTATCTTATAATATTAGTGTTTTCATCTTGTGTGCTTGCTGATAAAGTCGCCTTCGTGACTGGATATCTGTTCTTCGTCGGTTCACCCTCAGCTAGCGTAATGAGTCAGGTGCCCGTTCATTCCTCAATAGTTCAAAGACTAGCCCGACTGGCATCCCTTATAATGTCAGTGCCTTATATGATTATCGTGTTAGTGCAAGAGAAAATGCATAGTTTTGGATCTCGCACTGCATAAACGAATGCGTTTGTCACCTATGTAAATAGGAACGGTCCAAAACAATATATATATATATATATATATATATATATATATATATATATATATATATATATATATATATATATATATATATATATATATTAGGGCATTGTATTCTTATTTTTACCTATATATTCGTTTGTACTGAGTATTGCAAAGCTGTCTTAACTGCTGACACGATTGAATCCTCCTCCGAGAACAGAGAAGCAAAGCCAGCCAAGCGTTCTTAAAGCCGATGTCAGCGGGCCTGATAACGCCACCGCGTCGAACTATTTAAATCCAAGCTTATGCGTCTTCGAAGTTTATTATTTATAAACACACATTGTACCTGTACAACACTTGCTCTGTGCCACTAACAAACTCTCAGTGATCTCCGATACTTGAAAACATTATTACTTTAATTTGTTCTCGTTCTCTTTAAATACAACTCCAACGCAGCTACTTCTATTCTTTTAGGGGCGAAGCGTCTTAGGGCCCAGCCATGCCCCATCTCCACAGACGTGACACGGTATGAATATCCATACCATGTCATGCTATATATCCATATAGACATCTGAACATGAGTTGCGCATTGTGATTAGCAAGCAGTGTTTTGCATACTGTGCACACGTGTTGACACGTCTTTGCATGATCGAGTGGGCAATGTACGGTGGTTCGAGATCCCCCGGAGCTTCGCGCACTCGTCATTGTTCACTTCGTGAATATGCTGCGACTTTTCTTCTTTAGTGTGCTGGTTTGCGCTTTCGTTATACGCCTGCGGCAGCTGCACACAGCGCTCTCTTAGTTCAGCACATAGCACTCTGAGTCATCTCAAGAAGGTTGACTGGGCATGGTCTACTTAGCTTGCTTACATAGACAAGTTGAACCTATCTATTTCTTTTATTTTCTAAGCTCGCGGGGCTAGAACCCCATCAGTTTAGATTAAGGCGCATGTTAGAAAATCAAAAAGGATAAAAGTCATGTGGACCTCTCCACAACGATGTTATATAGTCATAGTTTCTTTATGCCCTGTATGGCGCTCTGCGCAGTGACGTTAGGTGTGTGCGTGTGCGCTTACCCTATCATGCTCGTTTTATTTATTTTTCTTTCAATCTCCCCCATCTCTTTCACGTGTGCAGGGTCGCACACCGGTTATGTCGAACTGGTTAACATCTTTACCTTTCCTCACTATCATTTTTGTTCCTTCATCTACGCCTAACACCATGAACAAATAAATTGTTTGAAACTGCTGGCTGGCTCGTAGAGTATTCGTTCAAGCAGTTGGGTCTTGCCATGGCCGACGCCTCCGTTACAGGGTGGTTTCCCAGTGTCAGTCTACCTCAGCACTATGGATGTCTTAGGTCACGCCATGAGATATATACGATAACTCGTTTGTTGCGAAACGGCTAGGTCCCACCCGAGTACTTAAATGCTGGCAAAAGATGACTGTGGTGCATATGTATATTCTTGCAAGTACTGTGTACCGTAGATAAATACTTTAGAAGTAAAATAAAAACGTACATTGCCTGTTTCCAAACTTAACATTTTTATTTCCGCGAACCTTGCTATTTGCATTGAATAATGATATATTGATGTCACGCCCATAAATACATATTCTTTCTTACACGGAATTTCTTCGTTGTTTATTGCAGTCGTTGTAAATGACTTGTGTGCTGAGAAATGCCCGCGACATCGCATATTCTTCGAAAGCACGTAACTCCAAGTTCGTTTTTTTTCATATTGTCACGGCTCAAGGGCGGGCAAGAGGACGACGAAGTGATGAGCGTGGACAGCACCCACGGTTGCGCCGAGAAAGACGACGTCGAAGCAGCTGCTCCTTTGTTCAGTCAATACAGACCTTGTTTCTCCTGGTCGCACCCGCGTCTTGTATCCTGCTATTTTCTCGTCACGACAATATCTGGAGCATTGCAACACCCGTAGTAGTGTATATATAGAATCATCCAGTGGCACACGAGTAGGAAAAGACTGTTCCGTAGCGAGTATTGACAGGCTGCTAGCGTACGCGTTATGCGCCCTGATTTCGAGGCATGAAGAACAAAAATCTTGATAGCATAAACTAGTGGAATTTCAATCTAGCTCACGTCGAAATAGTATCCAGCAAACACAGCAAAAAAAGAAGAAAGTATGCAGACGAAATGTTACCATGTTGTGCCGCTGAACGTGGCTTGCGTGCTTTGAGATACGACAGGCCGGAAGCAATATTGTACAGAGACGCTTTTGGAATTCACTAGAAAAAAACGGAAATTCATAGCAGGTCTTTTATATGATGAGCGTTCTTTTTGTGGCAGAGATTGAAGAGGCTGTTTACGACTGTATGTGTCTGGTGAGCGGCTATTTTTAGAAACACAGCCAGGTGAGCCCATTACACTTTTCTTCATAAGATATTAAGCACAGACGTGTCGTTATGTCGACGGCGTCAGCATTTTTTCTCTCCTTTCACACTCCAACTTTTATTTTCTTAACCCCGTTCCCCGGTGTAAGGTAGCCGACCGGGCTCAGCCATCGTTAACCTGCTTGCCTATTTTTCTACCTCATTCTCTCCCTCTTCATGTGCTCTTGCTTCATCAAACTTTGTACCAGTGTTCATATTGAACAGCGGGGTTTTTGAAGCCAACTATTGCGTCGTGACCGCTGCACAGAAATGATCATCCTTGCGAGACGGCACAGACTCTCTTCATCATTTTCGCCCTCATCGCCATCTGCTTCATGGCTCCCGGAACATGCGTACTCATTTGTCTGGCGTCTCTATACTGGTTCATCTCACCTTATATGGGGGAGTAAACGAATAATCACGAGGCTTACTAGGAACGCCAGCAAAGCCTCACGTGGCCCAATTGGCGAATGCCATCAAATAGTGTTTGGTACATGGGCGTTGTTTTAATGGTGCACTCTTATAAAAACAATTGGTTACGACGACACGTGCCTTCACTGCAAGGATCAGATCATGGATGACAGTGGCCAGAGATTAGAAAGTGCAAGTGACGAGCAACCATGAAAATACTTTATGTTTTTCATTTGGGTTTAACAAGCTAAAGGCCAATAAACAGATCTTTTTTTTTGAAAACACGTGAGTTGGTCGTTGCAATGCGGGGTAACCTTCACTGGTATGTCAGTCCTGTTGGGCATAAATTTTGCGTTCGAACATTTAGCATTTTGCAGGAGGGACGCACTTACCAAAGTTATAAATTCTGGGAGGTAACCCGCCCGCTTTATTTTTAGAACGTGGTCACAAAAAAACTTCGGAAAGAGCATGACTGGTGCTCCTAAAATTTCCCCATTTCCTTTGGAACTTTACCCTAACCTTGAAACTTTACCCTAAAGTTCTAAGGTCTGATTATCAGCTTGATAGGTACCTAACTAAAATATCCTACCGCCCATTTTTTGGCCCATCCCCTTTATGATTGATTGATTGATATGTGGGGTTTAACGTCCCAAAACCACTCTATGATTATGAGAGACGCCGTAGTGGAGGGCTCCGGAAATTTATACCACCTGGGGTTCTTTAACGTGCACCCAAATCTGAGCACACGGGCCTACAACATTTCCGCCTCCATCGGAAATGCAGCCGCCGCAGCCGGGATTTGAGCCCGCGCCCTGCGGGTCAGCAGCCGAGTACCTTAGCCACTAGACCACTACGGCGGGGCCCTTTATGTGTGAATGCCATCAGCAAGATTATATTCTCATCATCAGTATCAAATTTCAACCGCTGAACTGAACAGCCTAGCGATGTGTCCGTGGAGCAGAGGAGAGGAGGGAGTTATGGGAGGAAGTCCTCCACACGAGAGTTCTTGGTGGTATTTTGGACGACGATTCAGACCCCTGCTGAGCGGCGGAGACGAAGACGACGTGGGGTTCTTCCGTGACGTCTTAAAAAGAGTGGAACCCATTGGCCTGACCATTCAGGTTCTGCCTCCTGGCACAAGACTGGACAGAGGTTTCCTTGCAGCCTGTGCAGAAGGACGTCTACCGCGAACACATCGCGACAGCCCAGTGACCGATAAAAGAAGTAGAATAGTATCGGAAGGCTAATGACATTAATGTCACTGGGTGCGATGTTCCGAAGCCTATCCTGCGCATCAGCGAAGGTGACTTTCCTGACCCCATAACGAAGGCAATCCAGGTACACAGCCCAGGATCGACGCTCAGCGCGGTGCAAGCACAGTGTTCGCCTTTAGGCCTTAGCGGTATAGACCTTGTCACCATTATCTACAGCGGATCAAAAGCCAAGCCCCTCGCCTACCTCGTCCCGGCCATCATCCACGTACTGCGCCTGTCGGTTGTGTTTCCCGACTACGGTACTTCAGTACTGGTGCTCACAGGGACGCAGGAAGTGGCCCTACAAGTTCGGCACTTTGCCGTGGCTCTCATGGCGGGCCCAGCAATCCGGGTGCTATATATATTACCAGGAGATCCCCGCGAACAGCATCTGAAGCAGCTCAATGAAGGCGCCCATATTTGGTTCGCAACGCCAGGCCGACTTTTATCTCTTATGGAGGAGTCCAAGATAAACCTGAGCCACTGCAGATTCCTAGTGCTGGACGAAGCTGACCACAGGCTGACTATGGGCTTCGCGGACGAGCTTTGCACCATTGCAGGTAGCACTCGTTAAGAGCGGCGGACCTTCGTGAGGCTTTCCTCCCGCACGATGGATGCAAGCCAACTCATAGAGGAATTTACCAATGACTGCATCACCGTCACCATCGGGGCGACTACTTACGAGGGACACAACTGCGAAATGCAATATATTGTTTGTGTTAGTGTGACAGTAGAGAAGGAGGAGAAGCTCATGACCATTTCGAATGATACCCTTGGCGAAGAAGGTGACAAGGTCATCGTGTTCGTCCAGAAGAAGCAAACGGTGGAAGACATCGTAAGTTATCTGCACCTCAAGGGCTGGCTCACCGTCGGAATCCACGGAAAGATGGCAGAACACGAACGCGATTATGCGCTGAATGCCTTGCGGTTCGGTAAAGTGTCCGTACTGGTGGTGACCGACGTAGCTGCTAGTGCTCTAGAAGCATTCAAAGTGCGTTTAGGATTACCTACGTACCTGTACCTACGATTACCCAAGCAGCCCGGATGAATACTTCCGCCGCTTTAGGTATGCTGCTCAACCCGAAGGTGTGATGTGCACGTTCTTAGCGCCGGATGAAACTAAGCACATCCAGGAGTTGATGTCGATGCTTCAGCAGGCCAAGCAAACTATATCGTCATAACTTAGGGAGGACGCAGACAAATTTCCAAGGAAGAAGATGGCAGATATGTACTACGTCACGTGATAAGAAGCTATTCACAGAGCAAGACTCCTCCGAGTTGTTGACGGCGGGCGGTGATTAAGGGTAATTAGCCACATTATGGAGATCACCTTACCGGTGAGGAGCTCCCACTGATTAAATTTGCCTTTGCAATGATTGCAATGTGTTTCTAGCCAAATTCATTAGATTAGGTTTCAGAAGTCTTAGTTGGTCGTTGCTTACTGAAGATCATAATGGTCGTAGGTACAGTGTACAAAAAAACCATAGCATGCTTGAAGTTAGTGTTTTCTAGAGGTTATGGTCGGTACTGTATACTTAAGCTCATTTTTTGTGTTTTTGCTACCTTAAGGCTGGAATGTCGGAAAACATTCAGTATTTGTTTCAGTGAGAAGTGAAGAGGTACAATTTTCATAGGTCTTGCTTTTCGCTACAGCGATTATCAATTTTTTCTTCGCCCTACATTCTCGCTCTTGTTTTGTGCGTCTTCACAATTACTGCCATTGAAAATAGAACAATATAAACATTAGAGCGACAAAAACTGTCCTCCACACTTTACAAAACGATTCTAGGCCGACACGACGTAAATTACAATATGCTCCAAATGTATATTTACCTCAATAAAACAAATTTGGGAAAGTTACTTATGCACTGAATTTGACGACATAAAGGCGAAAGCCACTTGCTGCTTAGAGACTTGCAATAATGAAAAACACCGTCATATCCACAAAGTGAATGATATAAGAGGAGCTTGCTCGGAGGTACATGGTGTGTTTACTGGTGAGATAATTTCTGTATAGGAAGGCTTATCACCATGCCAGCGCAAGATTTGTACATAGAAGACAGCGTTGTCCGGAACGTTCCACGACCGCCACTGCACAATGTTGCCCCGGTGATCAGCACGATAACCACCAGCTCCTTTATGCCGTACTTGCCACGAGTCAAAAGCCTAACGCTCATAAATGGCAGAAGTGGAGCTATCAGGCGTTCGTCAACGGGGTATAGAACAGGCAGGTGAGGGGGCTTGGGAAGATATAGGAAACACCCATCGCAGGAACTTGCCACATACTGCCATGCCTACGAAGAGACGAGAACGAAGATGATGTAGTCGCAAGGAGGTGAATGAGCAGGCCATTGAAAACCGGCACTTTGGGTGGCGGAGTGCCATCTAATGAGCATTGTTGGAATCACCCGTGAGGGGACCATAGCGGCCACCTTGAGTGGTGACCGGAGCAGTGTACATTGCTGTATGCGCCGGTCGCCACCGCCGCGGCACGAGGTGCGAGCAATAGAAGCTTGCCGACTCAGCTCCTGATAAGATTGTAGCATCATGCCCAATTACCCAAAACCAATGCTCTATGGAAGGACTCTACAGAAAACAGAAGCCCTCGGTGACGCATCACGTATACAGATCTCACTAGATCCACAAGATCTCACGTAGATTTTCCCTACAAGTGGAACAGTTTCATTAAGTCCGGCGCTCAGATCACCAGCTTCCGTTTCAGCCCTGCATAAGTGGCCAGTGCTGCTAGGTGTTGATGCCAGTGCTTTAATGTAAGCCAAACAATGTCATCACCTTCAGGTAGATGAGAGGAAACGTTCGAAAGATTCGCACTAGTGTAATTCATATTCTTATATTGTGACTACAAACATGCCAGGTAATCCCTTTACTCTAGTAGGATACTTCGAGACAAATGATCGTTTTATTTTTTATTTAATTAGGAACGCCTTGAAATAACGCGTTTATCTTCTTTACGGAGCACAACTTCCATTGATCCAGAACGACTGGCTTGAAGGAGCAAAAAAATCCTTTTCTAATAAATTATAGTTGAAATAAAGAATAGACATGAGCCGGGCACTTAGCGCGTAGAACTGTGACAATAAAGTCTGGTCCATGAGGATAACTAACGGGATTCCACGAGAGCGCAAACACATCAAGGGGTGACGAAAAAATTTGTAGCATATCCACGGAGTGAATGATGATGAGTGTGGCGATGAGTCAGTGCGTACGTGCTTCCGTCCGTTCATCCGGGCGTCCATCCATGCTTACGTGCGTCCGTCCGTCCATATGTTTGTCTGTCTCTGTCTGTTCGTCCATCCCTCTGGCAGTCTGTCTGTCTGTCCCACCGTCCACCTGTCAACTATGTCCGCAATTGTTAACTATGCGAAAACGACTTAAGACATCTCGTGAGTTCGTTTCCAAGGTCATAAAACACACTTCATCTATTTAGTAATTCATAAACTAGAAATGGCTACCTACTACTACAGAGGTGGAAGCGACCCATGAACTACGGAGCTTCACTCCTAAAATGACGTGAGCAGATAAGACAGCATGGTATTACACGAACGTGTAGTAACGCCTAATTTACAATTGCGAGACTGGAGGTGGCTTCTTGGGGCTGTGCCCGTTCATTGATCTGCGATTTCTGTTCCTTATAGCACCCGCCCGCTAAATGAAACTCGGCCTAATTCAAAGAGTTTTATATTCCCCTAAGAGCTCGAACTCACGAGCTTTTGCTGTATTTAAAATGGCATCAGAGTACAGTATAGAATGCACAAGAGTTCAAGTTTCGGTTTCTTTTTCTTTTAGAATGACGAATGTGGAAGCATTGCTAGCGCCTCGAGTACAGTTCCGTGCTCTGGTGTGGCCAGTCGAAGAAAACGACAACATAAAGGACAGACGCTGGCGCTGTTCACACGCGTACATGAAACAACACAGTACTATATCTGATTTACTGTAAAGTCTACTCTAGCTTGTGCACATTTACATTGGGTGTGGTTTTCCGTCTCCTTAAATTAAATTTAAATGCACAAAACTTTCGCTGTTTCGGGACTTTGTCTCTTGGCCACAGGGGCGGGAAGATTGCTGATGCATTGCGCAAGTTCTCTAAATGTTCTCAAATAATCCGACAATTAAATCTGATTTTCTAAATTGTCTTAGATTAACGTATTCAAGACTTCAGGTCTGTTGTATTTTAGTAATCTATTATTCACTTTTATTATATTATTTTCTTTATTAAACAATGATTTACCTTTCATTTCGCAACTGCGTTCGAAAATCGCGTTTATTCTGCTTCGCTCTACTCAGCGGCTTTGCGTAGGCTGTGCGATAATAGGCTTAATAAACTAGGCTCTTTCTTCTACTACAGGCAGTAGTGGCATCATGTGGAAAATGCAGACACGCCATTTGTGTTTGTATGCGCTCTATTGTTTGCAAAAATGAAGGTTCTTTCAAAAGCACAATGGTACGGTTAGTATGTGCACATTTTTTCAACGGCGAAGTCTTGAATCAACTCGGCCGATTTATTCGATATTGGGAAAACGCTCACCCGTATAGGTACAGTATTGGTGTTTCCAAGTCTCTACGAAAACACTTCATAGCAATATCAAATGATTAAAAAAATAGTAATGGGATTCTACGTTCACAATGCAGCATCAGGTTCAGTATTCACGCAAGAAAACAGTGCTGCTTATACTTGTGTTAATAATAGTTCAGTTGCTAACATTGTAATCGATCGTTCAGTGTTCTTACAATCTGCATGACAGTGTCGAATGCAATGCGCGAAAAATAAAATATTAAAAGGCAAACCCACGATGAACCAAACTGTGTATGCGCGAAACATCATTGGCTTACGCGGCTTTCAGCGAACGTATTATCACTTGTGCACACGCCAACGCGTCGCCTTAAACCGAGACGCTAGCAAAGGCGATTTCCAAAGCAGTGTACACTGCGTGGAACTGGGCAGATAGCTTCAAGTGTACAATTTTTTTTTTCGCTTCATCGTGTTCGAGCCCTTTGGACTATATGCAAACAGAGTAAACGCATTATAGGCACGTGGTACGTGACCATTATACGATCATCGCGTTCTGATGTCTTCTCTGTTCGTTTATGGAGACTGTTACCATTAACGCTGGTTAGTTTAAAGCTCTAGTGTATCACTATCACTTATTGCATGTTTCAATATTATAGAAAAAAATGCGAAGGCATGGCCCTGCAAGCATAGCTATCACATAAACTTTGCAATTTGTTCTAGGCTGCTTTATTCTATTCACGACCAGCACGGTTTCTAAAAAAAACGTCATACTCTTAACTTTGATGTTATAATATTCATAGTTCTATTTGCACAACGTAGCAAAACCAGACTTCACCCTTGTTGGCTTATTCCTATTGTAATATAATGAGTAAACAGCTACTGACCACCTCTCAAATTTAACTACTGTCTTGAACGTCTCTTTTCTCTCATCCTTTATCCCCCCTACCCCCTTCCCCAGTATAGGGTAGCCAGCCGGTCTGAGAACTAGCTAACCTCCCTGTCCTTCCTCATTTATTCCTCCTCTTCCTTATCTCCTGTGAATGATGCATTACTACAAGCATATGATGATATAGAGATAACACAATTTTTAGGCAACTTAGTCGTAGATAAAGCAACAAGGCTTTTTTGCTACTTTTATATTATTTGTTATTTTTGATAGCCTCTAATCTGCAAAATGATATATAATGTACCAAAAAAGTATGCAGTGACTTTGAGTGAGCATGAATAAATTTAAAATAGTTTGGTGCCTTAAAAAATTATGACTCTGCATGTTAACCAACTATCATCAATGCTCCAAAACTGCACACAAAAGAAGCGGATGTAACAGAATTGGGCTTGTTTTTTTGTAACTGGGACTGCTTATTGGCAGAGTACATCGTATCCTCAATTGTAGAACATTTGTTCTAAAGACACCAGTATTTGCGCTGTCTAGCCCTCTTCGCATACATCTGTGTCTACATACCTTATCGTCATTATTGTGATTCTTTTCAGTGTTCATGTGTAAGCGTATGTGTTTGTGTGTTTGCGCGCGAATGCAATACGTTTTCCTAAGATACATAGGATTGTTATGAGAACGCAGGTCGCCTAAAATCACTTCCTCGTACGGTGTTATTTATATTATGACATTTTTTTCCACGAAACATTCTTTCTCTCTCTCTCTTTATATATATATATATATATATATATATATATATATATTGTGAGGAGGTTTATTAGCCGTTAAAGACAGCGACGAGACAGCGTGAAGAAGCGTCCAGCGATCGGCACAGCAACGGACCGAAGCACGAGCCGAGAGAGCCGGGCGTTGGCGATGCTGCTCGCTGCAGGCACATCTTCTTCTTCACAATCACCCCCGCTGAAAAGGGACCCATCCTGGCGACTTAAAAAGTTTCAGGCAAAGGCTCATGGTACGGTTTCACTCGGGAAACATGGACGATGTCACGTGCACGCCAGCGCATGTCGTCCGATCGGGAAACTGCATGGTTCAATTAGGAAATTAACCGGAGAGGTTTTCTCCAAAACGGTGTAAGGACCCTCGTACCGGGGGACAAGTTTCGAGGAGAGTCCCGGTGTTTGGTATGGGATGGCAAGCCACACAAGAGACCCTGGGGCATAGCTGGGATCCGGAAAAAGAGGTGCTACGGGTTTCTTTCTGGCGTTGTTGCTCTTCCGAGGTGAACGCACGGGCGAGCTGGTGGCACTCTTCGGCTTGTCTAGCAGCATCGGAGATAGGTGGACACTCGGAAGCATCAGGACGGTAAGGAAATAGGGTATCAATTGTATGGGAAGGCTCACGTCCGTAAAGAAGGAAGAAAGGTGAGAATCCCGTGGTGGTTTGTATTGCGGTGTTATATGCGAACGTGACGTATGGGAGAACACGGTCCCAGTTGCTATGATCAGATGCCACGTACATTGAGAGCATATCACCTAGCGTGCGGTTGAACCGTTCCGTTAGTCCGTTAGTCTGCGGGTGGTATGCTGTCGTTTTCCGATGAATGACGTGACATTCCGAAAGCAGAGTTTCGACGACCTCGGAAAGGAAAGCGCGGCCTCTGTCACTAAGGAGCTCTCGAGGTGCACCATGTCGAAGGATAAAGCGTTGCAAAATGAAAGAGGCGACATCCTGAGCTGTAGCGCTCGGCAAAGCGGCTGTTTCAGCGTAGCGTGTCAGGTGGTCAACCGCCACTATAATCCACCGATTACCATCTGGTGTCAATGGAAGGGGACCGTAGAGGTCAACGCCGACGCGATCAAATGGCTTGGCAGGGCATGGAAGTGGCTGCAATGCGCCAGTCGCACGTGGCAGTGTTGATTTACGTCGCTGGCAGTCAGGACAGCACTGCACGAATTTACGTGCAAAATTGTACATGCCGCGCCAGTAATAGCGATGGCGAAGGCGTTCATATGTTTTGAACACTCCGGCGTGGCCACATTGCGGATCGTCGTGAAGGGAGGCGCATACTTGCGATCGTAAAGTGCGTGGAAGGACCTACAACCACCGGCGGCCATCGGGAGCGTAGTTGCGTCGATAAAGAAGTTGATCGCGGATGGCGAAATGGAAAGCTTGACGTCGGAGGGATCGAGATACTGGAAGGTGGGGTGTGCCAGATAAATATTCGATAAGAGAGGCGATCCACGGGTCACGACGTTGTTCGGTGGCGATCGAGTCGAGATTTAGCGATGACAAGGTCTGGAGGCAAGTGTTTCCGCACGTCTGATCTGGTGGTAAAGGTGAGCGGGACAGGGCATCAGCGTCAGAGTGTTTGCGTCCGCAGCGGTATACGACGCGAATGTCGTACTCCTGGATGCGAAGTGCCCATCGCGCAAGGCGGCCAGAAGGGTCTTTCAACGTGGAGAGCCAGCAAAGCGCGTGGTGATCAGTTACTAGATCGAACGGGCGGCCGTATAAGTACGGCCGGAACTTTCCAAGCGCCCACACCAGAGCCAAACACTCTTTTTCTGTCACGCTCTAGTTAGTTTCGGCTTTCGTCATAGTGCGGCTAGCGTAGGCTACAACGTATTCTGAATAGCCGGGCTTTCGTTGAGCGAGGACCGCGCCTAGACCGACGCCGCTGGCGTCGGTGTGCATTTCGGTAGGAGCCGTCGGGTCGAAATGGCGAAGAATAGGTGGGGAAGTGAGCAGACGGCGCAGAGTAGTGAAGGCAACGTCACATGCAAGGGACCAGGAGGTGAGGTTCACGTCACCGCGAAGAAGCTGGGTTAACGGTGACATGATAGATGCAAAATTGCGAACAAAGCGCCGGAAATAGGAGCATAGGCCTACAAAACTGCGAAGTTATTTCATTGTCGTCGGCTTGGGAAATTCTGCGACTGCTCGAAGTTTTGCTGGGTCTGGTAATACGCCGTGCTTGGACACGATGTGGCCTAAAATGACGAGCTCGCGTGCAGCGAAGCGGCATTTTTTCAGGTTAAGCTGCAGACCAGCGTTGTTCAGACAACTCAAAATGTGCCTGAGGCGAAGGAGGTGCGTAGGAAAGTCATGGGAGAAAACCACGTCATCGTCGAGGTAACAGATGCACATATTCCGTTTGAGGCCACGTAGCGTATTATCCATAAGACGTTCAAACGTGGCAGGCGCGTTACAAAGCCCAAAGGGCATGACGTTAAATTCATATAGTCCGTCTGGTGTAATAAATGCCGTTTTTTGGCGATCGGCTTCTGCCATTGGGACCTGCCAGTAGCCAGACCGCAAATCTAGCGACGAGGAAAATTCCGCTCCGTGAAGGGTGTCAATGGCGTCATCAATGCGCGGCAAAGGATAGACGTCCTTGCGGGTTATCTTATTCAAACGACGATAGTCCACACGAAATCGGATAGATCCGTCTTTCTTACGCACCAGGACGACGGGAGACGCCCAGGGACTGTGAGATGGTCGAATGACGTCTTTACGAAGCATATCTTCGACTTGATCGTTGATGACGCGGCGCTCTTCAGCGGAGACATGGTATGGTCTTTGACGCAGTAGCTGGTGTAGGCCGGTGTCAACATGATGTTTGACTTGTGATGTGCGGCCCAGTTGAGGTTTCGACAGATCGAACGAACTCCTTAACTCATGCAGAAGATCCAGCAGGTCGGCATGTTCGGTGGGAGTGAGAGTGTCGGCGATGGCGCTGGAAAACGTATCATTGGACGACTCCCCGAGTGCCGACAGTGCTTTTGGGTGGCCGCAGTAGTCGTCCGGGACATCAAACAAAAACGAAGGGTCGAGATCCTGCACGCGGCGGAGACATTCCCCCGCAAGCCATGTGACAGGTGTGGAAAGCGGATTGCTTACGAACATGTTGCTTCTTCCGGCGGCAAGGTCAATTGTTGCGAAAGGCAGCGGCAAACATTGAAACACGACGACATTTGAAGATATCGGAAGGCATAAAAAGAACTGTAGCGTCAGTGTAGGCGTTGCATGAAATGGGAACAAGGGCGCAATTTCCAGGCGGAATATCGGTATCTTTATGAACGAGCAACTTCGGCGGCTGATGAGGAGCGTCCAGTAATGGGACATCACACAAGGGTGAAAACTCAACTTCGGCGCGTGCGCAGTCTATGACGGCATTATGGCGGGATAGGAAGTCCTACCCGAGGATGACGTCATGCGAACAGACAGGAAGAACAATAAACTCCACTATGTAAAGAATGCCTTCGATGGAGACTCTTGCAGTGCAGGCTGCGAGAGGCGTTACTTGCTGTGCGCTTGCGGTGTGAAGCGACAGTCCCGAAAGCGGCGTCGTTACTTTGCGTAATACACGGCAGACATTAGCGGCAATAACAGAAACAGCGGCACCAGTGTCCACAAGGGCGAAAGTACAATAACCTTCAACAGTTACTGCGACCACGTTAGCAGGAGAGGAGCGAGGGCTTAGACAGTTCGAAAACGGCGCAGTTCTCGCCTCTTGAACTGCGTTGCTTAGTTTTCCTGGTCGGAGGGTCCGGGCCGGCGACGCATGGGGGAGGGCGATCGCCGACGAGGAGAGGGTGCGCGTTGCGGCTGGAAGTCAAGGTGGTCAGTAGGCGCATAGCGAGGTGGCGAGAAGGGGCCGGATTGGACGAAGGGTTGGCTGCCGGGATGCGACGACCGGGCATAGTTGCCGAATGTCTGAGGTCGACGGCGGCAGTAGCGAGCAACGTGTCCGGGAGTGAAGCAAGCGTAGCAAATCGGTCGGTTATCGGGCGTCCTCCACGGTTTGGCGACTGGTGCTGCCGCCCAAAGTGCAGTATAAGCAGTCGGGTGTGCGGGCTGTGAGCGCGTGGTGTAGGGTGCTTGCGGGAGTTTACGTACAGCGTCTGCATATGTGAGCGGCGCGGCTGCGGGCTGCATCTCTTGCGAAAAGGCGACAGGAGGAGCCACAGGCTGCGTTGCATAGGTTAGGGGCGCGGCCACAGGCTGAACGGCTGGCGGATAGGTGACAGGAGCGCCTACCGGCTGTGCGACACCCGGGCAGTGACCACGGCTAGATAGAGGTGGCTCGTAGTGCGCAAGAGGAACAGCTTGTGCAACCTCTTCCGATATAGCAGTGCGAAGCGGGGCGGGTAGACGGGTGGTGGTCTCGTGAGTAAAGGGCACTAGGGAAAGTTGGCGGGCGACTTCCTCACGGACGAAGGCTCCGCACCGCTGAAGACCTTCGGCTCCCGTAGCGTAGGATGGCCAGGGCAGTTGAACTGGAGCGAAGGCGTCGATGTAGTGGCGTTGGCAGTCATGACAGGTGGTAGCGTGCGGCTTCGAAGCTCCAGGGTGTAGCAACGGGGATTAACAGCACCTTCCACCAAATGTGAGGAGGTTTATTAGCCGTTAAAGACAGCGACGAGACAGCGTGAAGAAGCGTCCAGCGATCGGCACAGCAACGGACTGAAGCACGAGCCGAGAGAGCCGGGCGTTGGCGATGCTGCTCGCTGCAGGCACATCTTCTTCTTCACAATATATATATATATAAGGACACAATAATAATGAGATCTAACAGACAGTAATGCCAACGAATGTACAGGGGAAGTTATTAGAACAAATGGAATGTAAGTAAGAAGAAAGAAAAGTGGATTAAAAATAACCAGCTGTGAGCATGAATCGAACCTACGACCTTCGAATAACGCGTTCGAAAAAGTTCTCTCTCTCTCTCTCTCTCTCGGTACCTTGGTGGCATCGCCAGGTTTCATAATTGGTTTTCTAACTTCGACCGCAGGAGATAGGCAGCATATATTATGCCTATGTGTGGATGGTTTCTTACCAATTTTTCTAAGGTTGAATCGTGGAAGTGGCTCATTACTGGCTTGCTCGCTGCTCCAAGGACATGAATAAAGTTATTTCTTCGCAGTAATCAAAACTGTTTTTGTTTCACTCATATGACTAATTGGTAACGCATGCTAACCTAAAAAAATAAAGGTATCGTTCATATAGTGCTCACCCTTAGGTTTTCAGAAACGATTCACTGTTGAAATCTGTCTCAGATGTTTTGTCTCTATAGCCAACTAAAGCACATTGTTTGCCAGTAACTGCCCATTTCCTCCTCGCCACGGCACACAAAAGGCGTCTGCTGGCAGTGCTGTCCCTCTGCTAATTGTGTGTTGTATATTTCATAGAGCCAAGACTATGATTTCGCCGCGCAGCAAAGACGGAAACTAGGTCCACATACGAAACGGTGAAAAATAAAATTTTAGAGCATTAAGAAGGCATGATATAAATGAGTGCTCAAAGAAGGGCTGCGAAAATCAAACCGAAGTATTGCATGCTGGCCTCAATTCGTGTCCTCGGTTGCCCCAAGATTTTGCTCTATGTTTTGCTTGATCGTTTGTTCATATGACTTTTTTTTGCTTTGTGAGGTTCCAAAGTCAAGCAAGTTGACTGATATGGGCACACTAATGTTCCATTAGTGATTGCGAGATGGACACTCTTCGATCAACGTCAGTTGCACTCTCTACCGTCAACAGACTCAGTCTCTTTTCTTGTGTTAGGATTTCGCACACCACTCTTCTTGGTCCGGCGATCACTGATATAGAGGGCCTATACGTGTACGACACTATAGGCAACAACGCACTCTTTTGTATGAGCTGAAGACGCATGAGGGTAGATAAAAATTGGCGGGGGGAGAGGCCTTAGAACCAGCGCTTCTTAAGATTGATCACCCCCCAGATGAGTCTATTGGTCAATTTGTAGTGTTTTGTTCAAGCGAAACTCCCAAAGCAGGGCAGCTATCTGCACAGTGTTGATGCTGTGTGTGCATTTCGTGCATCAATGCATTCTTGACGCATGGGCAATGGCGCCGTAATATGCGTTTGCCCATGAATGAAAAATTCATCAAAATGGAGAAAGAACTTATCACTATGGAGTTTTGAAGTACGCATCATAACGCGTTTGATCACGATGGGTTGCGGCAGCGATCCACGAAAGTTCACTCGAGACCTTCCTGAAAGAGGTGTGCTATAGAAAGTATGAAATCGATTAAAGTTTTCGGAAAAATATCAGGATTTTATATTGTGCACAGCTAATTCAATCTTTGGTAATTTCACCTGATTAGGTGGTGCTTCGTTACTCTCTGGCAAATTAACGAAATCAGTTTAGTTGGCATGTAACGAACTGCTCACAAACCTGATTTTATCTGTGTGGTTGTTGGTCTTGGATGCTTTGTTGTCGGATATTATGGATATGGTACAGGTGACACTCTCTGTTGCAACGGCTGCCACTGAAGATTATTATTTCCAATGTCTTAGAAATAATAGGACGCTGTGAACAAACTTTATCACTTTTTCTGAATTTCCTATAATTTTAACTGTTTACTTCATTATAAATATTATTTTAGTAAATCACGTGATCATGTTGCCAAAGCTCCTCACGCTGAAAAATTTATGTCTCTCAGAAAAATTTGTCGCTTCCTGCGTTGACTTAATTTAATACTGCAGATTCTAAGCCATGATTCCATGCTTTAATACTGAAGTTTTCTGCGTGCACGAACATTTCCTTAATGTCATTCTGATGCTGCGTATCATTGTTCAAGTATGCCGTTTTTTTTCTGACAGCCTTACAATGATTGACGATATAGGGTTTTAGGCCACTGGGTTGTGTCGTATATATACCTTAGGTTCATAAAAACTTTGAGTAACACGTTGAACAAAAAAGCAAAACTGAGACCTGATAATTAACATACTTAGTGTGATAGGAAGAGTTTGTCGTTTGTAAGTACATGCTGCATTGTCCCCAAACATACAGTACTTGACACACAAAAAAGACAAAATAACTCAAAAGACGTCCTTTTCGGGTTGTGTTGCTGCTAAACATACTAGTCGGAGTTGACACTATGGCACATAATACAGGCTTCTAGGATAGACCATTCTTAAATTCGGTGTTTTTATGCAATCTTATGTTTTTTAGCTTTTCGTGATGAAAAATTCTGAAGCGTTGTTTTTATAAAGTTATCGTGTAATATTTCTATTGAATATCTCGTGAGTTAGTGCCCATACTTACCGACCTTCCTATTTGAACTATCGTTTCATACCTTCATTTTCAGCTGATCGATTTTTAACGTTAGACCTGTATATCACCTGGTGCCATGGTTGCATTGACCGTTCTTGTACGGCGTAAGGTGCGAGTCTCCTAGTGTCTTTTCCCTTTCTTCGGCTATTTGATTTACTAGTATGCGTGACACAAGAAAATATTTGAAATTTTGGCGTCTTTTGTTTTGCTACCACTCCTTTCTTTGTTGGCTCACTCGTTATGTCCTCATGCGTAGAGTGGTAGCCGCTGACATTTAAAAAGACCGACACTGCCCAAAATATGAACTGAGATGGCTGCACGGATGAAAAAATTGTTCTCCATAGTGACTTGAATCAATCCGTTTTTTCTCATAAACAGTTGAATTTATTTTTATTTCTTAATTGAAATTTGTGAAAATAGCTTGTGGTGCTACCTGGTGGCAGACAATTTAATTATCTGATGTACCCTGTCAAGTGACTGTAGACATGTGCACGCGGTCAAGAGTTTTCCCGTTAGTCTTCAAATATTGTTTGTTTGCTTCTTCATAGTAGAGGATACTAATTCGTAAAAATATACATATAGGCCTACATTAGTGGTACGCATAAAATTGGCATTGTCTTCGCATTACGTGGCAATCCCATGGTCATCAGCGCGTCTTGAGCAACTTTCATGCGGGCTCCTGAAACCGTTCACGTCGTTTCCGGGGCGCTAAGACCTTGGAATGACGTGGTTTTTCTATTTACGATTGTTCTTAAAAATTACTTGTACTGCTAGTCGGCACGGCTGCACATAAGCGCAGAGACGTTTTTGGTGACTTGGCACGGCTCGTATGTCCGGAGAGTAACGACGACGGGACAAGTCATCCACGACACAGGCGCAACAACCTTGGGCGCAGGCGAACACCCCGCCGTACACATACAGCAAAGCTTTATAAAGCAACATTGTCTCATTGTAACAAATTGTTATTTTCAAAAATAGTTGCAAGGCTCAGAATAAACGTGGTTAAGCTTAGTTACAGGAACTCCTGCGAAAGCAGAACAACCACAGCTTGTACAAGCCGTCAGAAAGGTTACCGGCATCGCTTTCAATTCTTAGCGTTGCGCTATGAAAGGGTTCATCTGTGTTTAGAGCCTTTCAGATCGAAAAATATTTCTTATAAAACGACTACATGCTTTTCAAGTTAACTACGACAGCTACGAACCCAACGAGGGCTAAACTTTCTGTCACGCCCAGAAAAAAAACTACATCTAACAAAATCAGCTGTCAGTCCCTTAATGGTGTCCAGATATTTTATAAACCATATCAAAGCTCACAAAGGAAAACAATGAAAAACAGTTATATTCGAATACAAATTTGCAATCGGTAGAGGCCCCGCACAATTGAGCGAAGCGCAGCACCTGATCGTCTCCGGGAATACAAAGAAAGTTCCGCTCATGCTGTTCTCAACGTTATCCGAAATGGGGGTCACGCGGCACCAGAATAATGGCGTGGCGTGGGAGTGCATGCCCATCGGAACCTTCTTTTGCTGATTCTCCCTTGAGAAGGGAGCACCGTAGCCTTCTGTATATGTAGTTGCAGCCTAGTCAGTGTAATTACAGCGGTCCACAATGTCTCCCCTATTGCTTTAACGAATAATAAGTACCGTAGTAAAGCTATCTCACGTAACCATTAATATGCTGCATTCGTGCTTGACAAGCAGATGCACTTTTGTTCGCTTGCGACATCTCCGGTTGGTTTGTGGACGCTCCATAAGTAAAAGCTTGGCCCTTCTTTCTGCCGCAATGAGTGCACATTCAGCATGACGACTTAGAAACTTGAACCCACGCTTCCTTGCAGAATGAGTTCCGGTGCGTTGTGGAAATGCCACACTCGAAAACAAGCTGCATTGTTCCCAGGGAACAAAACAGACACTAATGATTTCGCGTTTTGCGTATCACATTATACGCATTTTCTGTGTTCGTGGTCATTTTTCAGCTGAGAGGTTGGCGCTTTGTAGCGATAATTATTTCCAGCGAAGAAAAATAACTATTTCATTAACTGCGTTCACTTGTTTTACCCAGTGAATGAATGAAGCCGCCGCTAAAGTTATAAAATAAACCACATGGAGAGCTTTCTCCGGCGTGTATCTCTATTTTCTCATGTTTGTCTAATTTCTCCTCTCTGTCTTTCAATCAACGTTATTCTCTCTCTCTCTCTCTCTCAAGTTCTCCTTTACTGTCGCTTTTTGCATCATTTTTGAATATATATCTTGAGCTTTCTGTTTTAGTTTTATATGTACTAGCTTGTCCTATTGGCATGGAATCATTACCAAAATGTTTCCGGCCTATGAAACCAGTGAAGAGCCTATATTGACGAACGCAACCCTTGGATGATAAAAACTATTTATCCCAGCTTTCAACACTATTCAAACCTCTGTGGTGAACCCTACTAAAGTACGTTATATCCTGTATAGAAAGTGGCGTCAGAGTGTTGTACCTAGCTCCAGGTGATGCACCAAATCTTCATATTCGCTTTTCATTTTTTGTCTTTAAATTTCACAGCTAAAGTTACCTGACCAATTTGTAGTTTTACACAAAGAAATATTTGGTATGCATTAAATTTTCTTAAGTAATTCTCCTAACCAGTCATTTTCGTTGTCATGCAGCAGTATCTCTACAAGACTCAGTTGAACCTATTGCCTCATTGAGTCAGAATAATCTCATTTACGTTATTGTAAACCTGATTCGAAGCTGCGCCTTCTTTCTATATCATATGTATATATCTTACAGCGAAAGCTTTAAGAGTCAGAAATTACACCAGCACGCAAAATACGATGATAACCCAAGCCTGTTTCATTATTAGAGTTAGCCTTTTTGAACTTTAACAAAGCTGGGTCAGTGGCATACACGACATGCACTGCTCTAAGAACTAAAAGTTTTTTTTTTTCGCGGAAGAAACAATATCTTGTATCTTGTTATTTCGCTCTTTTTTCATAAACAAGATTTGCTTCGCTTAAAATTTAGTTTCCTTGACAAAAGCTTCCTAATAAATCTTCACAGCTGGATTTTAGATGCTGTTTTGATGAACACCGCATGAATTGTTCAAAAGCAACGTATTCCTACAATTCTTTCTTCTGACTATGCCATGCAGTGTTGTGTTTTTTTTTCTTTCTAACAGGTGAAAGTTTTGTTTCGCAAAACTAAGGAAGTTTCTGAATCAAGCTCAAAAATAAGGCTGGTCCAAACGGGATAAAAAATTTTCTCTTTACGCTTCAGAAATCGTAAAAGGTTTACCAAGTTGTGTCACTGTGCAGCTGCGGTTCGCAAGATTGGGCGTAAGATTTTTCAGGCTACCCGGATCTTATTGTTCTTTTTTTGAAGTAGCATTGAATATCGATATCTCCTTACCCATGCTGGCTTCATATCTTGCCGCGTCTTTTTACCAGGAGTGTGTGGGGGGCATTCTGAGAAAATGAATGTCTGGTGTGAGCACACAGAAAACCATACCTGCTATTTCGAACACTGCGGCAGATTTTGAGTTGAGAATGTTTTTTTGCTTGGAAGGTGGTTCTTACTTGCTACACAGAAAAATTAAACAGGTGCAGATACACCTTTAGGGAAATAGGAGGACAAGGACAACAAGAGAGAAGGCAGGGAGGTTAACCAGGCGCATGCCCGGTTTGCTACCCTACTCCGGGGTAATGGGAAGGGGGAGTATAAAGTTGAAAAGAGAGAGAGGAAAGAGGACAGAAAGAGACAAACAAAAAGGATTGTCAGTCAATAAAGAGAAATAGGAAGAGATGAAAAGTAGCAGTCCCAAACAATTAGGGTTAGCACTATGAGTGAACTTACGCACCTATAAAAGTGTGTGATGTAAGGGCGTTAATTATTCCTCTGTAGTGTTGCACAACAGTGACTCTGTATTGTGATGGGAGATCTCTTTTGATTGTCCTCTATTGATGTGCTGACCACCCAAGTACACGCCGCTTCTTCCGAAAACGAACCAGTTGGTATTGTGCGCTCGTCCTTGTGTTTCCGTGCGCGTTTTTCTTTTATATGCTGGATTCTGCTCACCTGGTACAGTTTCTTGTTTTGGCACGCATGCCACGTAGCCTAATTTTTTAATTAGTTTTCTTGTACAGCAAAGATCAGTTATTGATTTTCTTTCGTCAAACACCTAAAGCGAGAGCATTCGGCAAAAAATCTTCAAACAATGATTCGCATATTAGACGGGACATATGCAATAAGTTGACTTTATAATGGGTTTTTGTTTGCTTGAGTGCCCTGGGTCTCTCCCCCTATGACCCTTGTATGTTTGCTATATATATATATATATATATATATATATATATATATATATATATATATATATATATATATATATATATATAACAAGCTACACGTATGCGTACAGCGTATTCAAGAATAATATTTTGGGGACCGTTCACAAAGTTGGACATGATGATGATGATTATTATTATGTGTGGGGAATTAGTCGCGTAACCACCATATGATTATGAGAGACGCCGTAGTGGGTGGCTCCGGAAATTTCGACCACCTGCAGCTCTTTGACACGTACCCAAAACTGAGCACACTGGCCTACAGCATTTTCGCCTGCATCGAAAATGCCGCCGCCATACCGAGTTAGCCGCGAAAATAGGAAATGTATGGGCCGAAGTACTTTTCCGGCTTTTTACAGCTAACGCAATTACTTGTATCTCCATATGGTGTGAATTGTGATGCAGTGCCTTTAAATGTGTGGAACGTTCAAACACTTAATGTGACGCACTCTCTATTGAATTGCAAGAAATAAAACATAATATTTTGTGTAAATTCTTGTACTGAAGCAAAATAAAATGTAACTTTTTTTCGGGAGTCAGTCCTGTTTTACTCTGTCTTTAAACAGAAGTGGAAGTCAGACTTAAAGCCTGTGAGCAATTTGTTATTAGTTGTATTCACGGCGAGCCACGGAAAATTATATTTTTGACGATGCTTCCGGAACGTAACACGTCAAGTCACTCGTCAAAGAGGGGAATGTCTTACAAAAACTCACTTTGTTCAGGAATAAAGCATGCGTTAAAGGGGAGCTAAACCTTACTGAACACAATAAGGGTGGAATCATTTGATTGATGACTGATGTGTGGGGTTTGACGTCCTAAAACCACCATATGATCATGAGAGACGTCGTAGTGGAGGACTCCGGAAATTTCGACCACCTGGGGTCTTTAACGTGCACCCAAATCAGAGCACACGGGCGTACAACATTTCCGCCTCCATCGGAAATGCAGCCGCCGCAGGCGAGATTCGAACCCGTGACCTGCGGGTCAGCAGCCGAGTACTTTAGCCACTAGACCACCGCGGCGGGGCATAACAATAGAAAAATTGCTTTCTTTTTTTGCAGAAGTGGCCAAAGTGAAAAAAATATATATATTCAACGTCATTTTATGCATTCCAACGTAAGTTTGACGTCGTTTTTATGCTTCGCACAACATTACGCGGCGAAATATGGGCCCGGCGTCAGTACAACACAAAAAAAAGATAAAAAAGGGCATGTGCGTAAGTGCGTAAAAATGTGGCTGCGTATACAGACCGTACAATAATGGTAATTATGTAAATAATGCATTATTCTGGCACGCAAACTGTTTCGTAGTATACTACCATCAATATGACGTGGGCTACATTCACCGATTACGAAAGGCATCAAACAGACAAGGAATCACGCCGGCAGCTGTCATCACAAGGTGCAGTTTTGCTGGCGTCCTAGGGTTCATGCCTTCTATGCAAATCTGCACATTCGTGTAGATGCATGTGCGCCCCTCAGCGAAGAATCTTGCCGCTTCTTGCGTTCTTCTTTATTTTTTGCTTTTTTGCAAAGCGTTTTGCGTGAGGGCTATTGCTCACTGTTTCAAGAATATGAAACATTATTCATAAACGTTATGTTTAGCATAATTATACTTGTGCATGCTAGTACGTAAATGAGAACCACAACAGTTTTCGACCAGTATGCGCAGTATGCTTATGCAATGATTCAGTGACCCCCGCAACACATAGTATGCCATTTTATTCGGTGCTCGTATGCTTGTTAACTCGCACGCCTTATTGAACGCGAACCATTTCTTAACAACAAAAGGCACTTCGGCTGCTTCTATCTATCTATCTATCTAGCTATCTATCTATCTATCTATCTATCTATCTATCTATCTATCTATCTATCTATCTATCGATTCTATCTATCTATCTATCTATCTATCTATCTATCTATCTATCTATCTATCTATCTATCTATCTATCTATCTATCTATCTATCTATCTATCTATCTATCTATCTATCTATCTATCTATCTATCTAGCGCCCTACGTCTAGCCAGTCTTCTCATAGTGTTCGTAGCTCAGTATATGCCGAAATTGGTGCATGGGAAGGTATGTGTACGAAGAACACTGTCCAGAGGTTACGTGCCTGTCGAGTAATATACCATACCATACAGCGGCATACCATTTCTCGCATAGTAAGCAGGTATGCGCCGCAGGGTTCCGCTTACGTCAAATCAGAAACTGCGTGGCAACACAGAGGCCAGATTTTTAAGCACTACAATACCATGTTTCAGGCTGCGAAAATAGGCTGTCAAAACACCGTTTTATGCTTCATAAATCGTAAATATATGCATAAGAAATTTTTACATGAATTGAAATAACTTCAGACAAAGATGGCTGTTAATTTTATCAACGACAGAAAGCAAGAAATTTAATTTTTTATTAGAGCTGAGAAGAGCCAATGGTTAAACATAGCCACGCATTCCTCGCATGGTTCGCAGAGCTCAGTTTTTGCTCTGATTGTCCAGAACAGTCTGTCTCTTTCTTGTCGTTGTGGCTGAGAACGGCCGCACAGGAGCACACCACTAAACAATCAGAAGTGAGGCGTTCCTGGTTTAGCAGGCTCTAGTCAGGTAGGGTCAATTTTTCTGTTGTAGTTGAATACATAAAAAGGCACTTCACCAGGTTTGATTATTTCAAGCTTACTAGTGTAGTGAATATGCTGGGCTCTCACGATGATGTCTGCAAGATTTTATACGCGTTGCTTAAAGACAAAACATCAGACTGAGCGCCGCTTGCTCTCTTCTTGCTGACACACGCCCCGTGATAGATGGGGTGAGATATAACAAGAGATGATCCTACTCCTGCGTCGCTCCAGTAAGCAGACATTGTAGCTCTGACGTCACTGACGATATACACTCTAAGTCTGGTCCTGGGTAAATAGTGGCTATATCCTCAAAGTCGGATGAAAAATGTCCTGTTTCTTGGCTATATCGAGCACTCTAATGGGAACTTGCTTGACCGCATAGCACGTGTCATTGAAGAAAAAAATTATTTGGGGTGACGTGTGCCATTTATATAATCTGCTGTTGAGAAGATAAATGAAAGTGTCAGCGCATTTTCGTTTTTCTTTTAATTTCGAATCTAGTCAGCCGTTATATAGTATGCGTCCGTCCTCTCACCGTTATTATGTCGTGTCTCCCTGACATCACTTAGCGTCTTTTTGGCGCACCGTCTCTGGCAGCAGTTCCAGCGATGTGACGTGGTGCGACGCGGTAAGGATACGGGATCCGTGTCAGCCTCTACAAATGTACACGCAGTGAGGGATCAAGCCCTCACAAATAGGCGATACACGACCGACAACGATGACGGTATACGGTGTTGCGAAGTTTATTGTATGCGATGTAATTCACAGACAATAAAATAACAAGCCTTTAGGCTTGCGAACGATTCCAATTTAATAAACAAAGCTTTCATATATCTATAAGTACGTCTGAAGTTTGTTGCATAAAAAGTTATCCCGGCTGCGGCAGCCGCCTTTCGTTACAGGTGGCACACTAAAGGCCGGTGTACTTATATCGTACTTTTTTACATAAATAATTACCTATTGCGACTAATAATGCTATATTAATGCTTGAGATCACGCCAAACTCAAGCTCTCTGTTACTTAATCTGAATAGCATGTGCAGGCCGCACCTATCACGAGATGAAGCTGCGTTGTTCACATACGTAGGGCGGAGTAAAGTTAGCGTTGCGAAAGTTACTAATCACATTTCCTTCGCGGAAGAAAGTGTTTCGTTAATTAAATCAATGCTAGTAAATAGTAACGTGACATAAACGTTAGCGAAAATATTTGGTAACTTCATGAATCTACGGCACTCATTTAAAATTAGAGACAGCGTGTGTCCACGCCCAAGGCTGGTGAACGAGTTCCTCGCGAAGTAGCAAGCGACCTTTAAAGTTACTGAGCAACAATTCGCTCTGCGACTCATTTCCGCTGGGTACTGCCATTTCCGATCCATGACGAAAGCGTTGGGGTGCCGTTTAGTTAGAATGCAATCACAGCGGATGCCTCGTAAATGGTTAAAAATGTCGGGCGTCTGCAGCTTCCTTTTCATTCTCGTTTGAGATGCCAGTAACCTCATGGTGTTTCGTGCAAGCCCTTATCTCTGCGATACGACATTTCTTAATTCTGTAGTCGATTTTCTGATGACCTGCCTCTTACCCACTCTACTGAACACGTCCATGTGTTGTTTACCTTACCGAAAAACCTAACCCTTCAGTCATTGACTCTATAGCCCCTCTCTGTAGGAGGCACTGGGGTTATCTGGGAAGACAATTAACGTGGTCTAAGTGTTGAGCACTGTTAAATAAGTAGTGAACTAAGCAAGTCGGATTGATTCAGTTTATGATGACATTTCCCACTGAAATTCATAAAACTACGTAAACGATGGTCCGGGTTCAATTTTGTGCGCGTATTCTACGAAGTAATCTTTGTGTGCCACGAGGTAGTGTCTCAGTGTTTGCTTAAAAAAACAAAACAGAGCCAAATTGTACGTTTTAATTTGCTCACCTAACCAAATAAAAAAAAACTCTACGCGTCAGTAGAGTTGAGTCAAAGACACGTATCACGCAATTTTGAACTTTGTGTTTATGAGGCATTGAAGTAGAAGCGCTGAAAATTATTAAACTTAGGCGCCTAAATGTAAATTTATTGGCTATGGTAGCGGGACAAGTCGACGTATCATTCCATTTCTGCTGTTTACCAAATCATTCATTTTTTTTTCAAATATTATAACTTCGTTCAATATAATCTTGAAGTGCAGTACTGCACTTCATTTTCTGTCTTTCTGTCCTATTCTTTTTATATGCAGTTGAAGCGTGAGCCACAGTCTGACTCTTTCTCATTGTATTTGAGTGGCAGTGCGTATCTGAGCGCACGCACTTCTTCAGATTGCTGTTGTTTTTCCGATTTATTTGCAGCAACCAACGTCGGAGGCCACATACTATCTGAACACTAAGACTGTTATTGGGGCCGCTAAATGGGTCGGTCTTTCCCGACTCGCTTGTTTTATAAGATGCTCGAGTACCTCTATCCGAAGAAGCGGCGGGAAAATAAATATGAGAATTACAACACGAAAACTCCTTGGAAGAAGCTCCAGAATGTGTTAGAAGAGAACCTTATTCCTTCCAGGAACTCGAGCACTCATCGGAGCGAAACAACGCTGCGGCGATTCCTCTCACACTTGGTAAACACTAGCACTGTCAGCGACAGCACTACTGGACGGTGCAAGAGTGTTTCATTTTTTTCTTTCTCTATTCAGTGGCTTTGTAGGCTTTCATGTATACAGTGTCTAGGAGGGTATTTTCTATTTTAGGCGTTTCCAGCTGGTACACATTGTTTAGCAAGCTTTTAAAAGGATTGATTGATTGATTGATTGATATGTGGGGTTTAACGTCCCAAAACCACCATATGACTATGAGAGACGCCGTAGTGGAGGGCTCCGGAAATTTCGACCACCTGGGGTTCTTTAACGTGCGCCCAAATCTGAGCACACGGGCCTACAACATTTCCGCCTCCGAGCTTTTAAAAGGAATTAACAATCTAATGAAACCACTGATTCTCCACAAACTAAAATTTGTGTTCGTGAGACCCATAGTCATCAAGCATTACCAAGCTCAACATTCTTTACAACGAGACACAGACTGTCGAGAGTTAGCAATTTGTAAACAACGTGTCGAACGGAAGAAAAGTTTAATGAAAAAGTGATAACTAGTCATTTGAGGACGCAATTGCAAAAATTGTTCTTACAGAGCTTTCTCTGCCACTTTCTTTTTTTTTAACACATCTGTTCACCAGACAGACAAGGCTCATGACTATATAATTATTTCAGAGTTTTATATCGCGTGTGAACATTGTGCCCTAAACTCACGCTAACTCGTGAACACATATAGTAGTGTTGCGGTGATTCTTTTGAAAATCCCAAATACTACATCTTATTTCACCTCCCGGCGAAGGAAAAGCTGGGTAGGAGACTTACTGTGATATGATTTTTTAGATGCGGAGCATCTAATACTCGAGGCTTGTAGTGCGGCGCCGTCCGCAAGCTTCCTCCTCCTTCTTCCACCATCTGTTCGTATCCCAGCTGCGGCGGCTGCATTTCCGATGGAGGCGGAAATGTTGTAGGCCCGTGTGCTCAGATTTGGGTGCACGTTAAAGAACCCCAGGTGGTCTAAATTTCCGGAGCCCTCCACTACGGCGTCTCTCATAATCATATAGTGGTTTTGGGACGTTAAACCCCACATATCAATCAATTCTTCCACCATCTGTGCATCCCTTCCTCCTCTACACACCACGCGCGCTTCACTCCTCCACCATCTGTGCACCCTTCTTCCTCTACACACCGCGTGCGCTTCTCCTCTTCACGAACATTCGCTAGCTGTTTAATGTAGCGCGCATGCGCCGTCACGCTTCGAGAACGTCGGCAGCTGACGCGCGCGCATGCGCCGTCGCGCTTCGAGAACATCGGCAGCTGACGCGCGCGCATGCGCCGTTGCGCTTCTCCCTTTTCTCGAACATTCGACAGCTGACAGTGCATGCGCCGTCGCGCTGTATATATACTCAAGGTCGGCGCTCGCTCGCTCAGTTGCCGCTCGTCGGTTGGTTTGTACGGCGCGTCGACGTCCAAGGTCGCGGTGAAATGAATTCCAACGAATCCACAAACACAATGATCGACGTCCCTTCGACCAGCGCCGCCCTTTCGCATACGTGTGTACGTGTTCACTCATTTAACACCCCCTCATACAACCACGTTAACCAATTTAGCCATCGACCCAAGTAAGTCGCAATTTAACACCCCATTTCACAACCACGTTAACCAATTTAGCCATCGACCCAAGTAAGTCGCACTTTAACACCCCGTTAACCAATTATATGCTCCGCATCCTCCTCAGTGTTCCCCCGAGGGAAGCTGCGGGCAATTTTTTCGAACAGCCCAGTGAAGCAAAATTGAGGGACGTATTTTGGTTATGACCTGTATGATAACTGCACCAGCAGCGCCAGGAAGTTTCACCACACGTATAAACAACATATAATACATTGTGAAGGCTCACAGTTGCAGTATACCCTAAACAAGCGCATTGCATAGGCTTTTGACAAAAACGGCTCGACGGAAGCGAACTTTTTTTATTCAGTGGTTCTAAAGACAGTTTTCTGATGATGGACACAGCTACCCCCTGTTGAGCTTCAGAGGTTATGCAACACAGTCGCGAATGTCACCCTGTATTGAACTCGGAGTGCTATCTGTGATCCCGTGATAAAAGATTAACTTTTTCTAAAGGCTGGTTCTCGTTCAGAAACAAGCCACTGAAATTGTGGGTGGCCGCTTTTGTACTTATTATTTGTACTTCCGAGAAAACTTAGTGGCATCTTGTAAGCAGCTTTCTTGTCTTCCGATGTTAGAAGCCATTGTCCAGAGCGCGACGTCGTATAATGAACTGCCAGCTGTAACGACTCGTACAACAACTCGTGTAATGTTTTATGTTAAACAGCCAGGTGTAACGACTCTGCTGCACTACAGCGAGTCACACATTGCGGATAAGACTGCAAGATAGCGCATCCCTGTGGACGTTCGAGAGTCCCTTTCCATCACACCTATCTCGCGCAACATGCACGTGACATTCCACAAAAGTAGATGAAAGGCTAGAGCGGTCGCTATTCAACGAATGTTCAAACAATAACCGGACGCCCGCTATACCAACGTGGCCAAGTATTTACGTAAAAACGCCTTCGCTGTCAACGTCGTAGACTCTCAAGGCCGAAAGTTGGCATTGGTCATGGTCAAGGAACACAAATCAGACGCAGCGGTAGAAGTGACAATGGCTCTCACCACCATCACATGTACAGACGCTGCGGTTATCTTCAGTGACTCGCAACCGGAACCATGCAAAGGGCCGCGTCTCAGCCGACGCACTTGACATCCTTAAATGGTGAAGCACCCCTCTAGAATCCTGGACACGAGTGCCTACAGCGAAATGAAGCGGCCCGTGGCGCTGCCCGCGAGCACGCCAGCCAAACTGCCCTTGGGCCACTGGATACCCAACCCACGGCTCAAGAGAGAGAGGTTGTAGAAAACATATATTCTTCGCTACTTTCACACTGTACTTTGCAGTGACGGGTGTACCCTTCACCGAACCCAAAAATAACCAAAGTAAGCATGATGATGCCTCCAAAGCAATTTCCATATACCCAGAACCTTAATGCACCGCCTATATAACCCACACATGGCTGCATGTGCCCGCTCTGCACAGTTCGGGACACACTAGCAAACTTACTCCTAGAATGTCAGTGCCATGTAACCCACGACATGCAACCGGAACAGGACGTCACGCGAGCACCAAGCACGAACGACGACCATCTAATTGAAACGTGGGAGGCCAAGCTCTTCCTCAAGAACCTGGAAGCACAATGGTAGCTTGTCGCCAGTGCCAAGAGGGCAGTCGAAGCCAGACTGTTGCTGGACTAGAGAATCCTCCCAATTTAGGGTAATCCCGGACATAGCTCAAAAACTTTTCCGAATGAAACGTGTATTTTTCTTCCTCACTCCGAGAAAACTTTCAGGATTTCGCCATTTTTCACGTGTTCTGCACAACTTTTTGAGTTTGCTTTGCCTTTGGTTGAATCACCGAATCAAGTGATTACACGATGTGTCGTCAATGTACAATAAACCAACTTGCCGCGCTGTGTACAGCGGGAGCGTTTTTGTCTTTTTTTTCTCTCTCGGCACTTCTTACAATGTTAATAACGGCAGATCAAGCATTTGTACGACGGATGTTCAAAGCCGTGTTCACGTAGTTATTTTGTGTAGAAGCTCGAAAAAAGACCTCACTGTCGGCGAATTGTAAAGCATCGACCGACATTGTACACGTAGATTAAAGGAGTGCAGCTGGCCAAAGAAAGAGCATTCGGACAGGAACTGCTTCAATATTCACGAGATTGCATTCGGGTCTTACACAGCACTTGCCTCTCTCCCCTCCTTCTTTCAGGGACTGGCGCCCGGAGTGAAGTAACGCACCGATATTGTCGGGTTAGTCCTGTTGCAAGACAGTCTATGTTTTCTCTTTTTTTTCTGCAGTTGTGGCGCAAGAGCGCATTATTCTCTTGGGTCGTGGCTAGTACTGATTTTTTTGTCTATTTTTTGCACGCATGAGGCAGATTGCCATCGGTAGACCGGGGTAACGTCTCCTGTGGTGTATTTTATCGCCTTTGTTTCTCTGTTATTAGTGGCTCCTTTCACAAATTGAGTCCCCTGACTTCTGTCCTCCACAGTGCCTGGGGACTCGTACGTTGTAATATCCCGAAGAATGTTCCTCTTTAGGGTTGTCAGAGAAATGCTTGTCTTTCTAGCTGTTGAAATGAAATGTTGTCGAACAAAGATACTGAACTACGTTTGGGTACCTTTATTTTAAACACGGACGTGGTAATTTTTCAGTAGATAGTAATGTTCTTGGGATTCAAAATGTCTCTTTGGAGTCTTGGCTTATGTCTCACGCAGTGTTTTATTGTTTCGGTCATTGTTCTTGTGGCTTCTTCTCTAAACGACACGTTAACTTATATTTAAAATTTTGTTTCTAAGAGCAATGCGCTCATTTAAGAAAGTGTTCGTTTCCTCCAATTCTTTGTTTCGGCTACTGAACATGGGTGGCTTACTCAATATATCGTCGACGTCCCCATCATTTCAAGGTAAAATGTGAAGGCGGATTGACCTTTGTGTTTAAGAAAAAGTAAGGGAAAATTTTGTTGTTAGAAGTGACCTACCATTAGTTCAGCCTTGATAAAGTTGCCTCGTATCATTCTTCAGTTCATAGGTACGGTTGTTCTCATAGTCATATAAAATGAGATATTGCGGAAATGTGTCCGGAAAATGGCAATTTGCACCTTCGGTGGACGTTTGAGCTGTCTATTTCAACGTCACTGTGTAACGAAAATGTTTCCGCAAATAGTAAGAATTAATTAAGTTGGTCATCTGCAGAGCCATCTCACCGGCAATCGTTCTTTCACAGTGTTCTCGAATTACAACACAGGGCAATGCGAGATGGTGGAACTACCGCCATCTCGCACCCTTCCGTCATATATTCGGTGATTATGACGATTATAATGATGACGATGATGATGATATTGTGGCCTACCTTTCGCAACGGGTGAACATGGAATTCACGCATGACCAAACATGCAGCTCTACTTGCTACCTGATTTTCAATAAACCAGTAGGGAAAAAATTGCCCGCAGCTTCCCTCGGGGGAACACTGAGGAGGATGCGGAGCATATAATTGGTTAACGGGGTGTTAAAGTGCGACTTACTTGGGTCGATGGCCAAATTGGTTAACGTGGTTGTGAAATGGGGTGTTAAATTGCGGCTTACTTGGGTCGATGGCTAAATTGGTTAACGTGGTTGTAGGAGGGGTGTTAAATGAGTGAACACGTACACACGTATGCGAAAGGGCGGCGCTGGTCGAAGGGACGTCGATCATCGTGTTTGTGGATTCGTTGGAATTCATTTCACCGCGACCTTGGACGTCGACGCGCCGTACAAACCAACCGACGAGCGGCAACTGAGCGAGCGAGCGCCGACCTTGAGTATATATACAGCACGACGGCGCATGCACTGTCAGCTGTTGAATGTTCTCGAAGCGCGACGCCACATGCGCGTCCACTGGAGAATCAGGAGAATTGTAGATGTCGAACGCGGTGTGTAGAGGAGGAAGGGTGCACAGATGGTGGAGGAGTGAAGCGCGCGCGGTGTGTAGAGGAGGAAGGGATGCACAGATGGTGGAAGAGTGGGCGACGGCGCGACGGCGCATGCGCGCGCGTCAGCTGTAGAATGTTCGAGAAGCGGTGTGGACGGCGCGGACGGCGCGGACGGCGCACTACAAGGCGCGAGTATAAGATGCTCCGCATCTAAAAAACGAAAGAGTGAGAAGAAAAAGGGAAGAACAAAAGCCGCTCAGACAGTCAAGAATGTCTCACCGCCGCAACAGCCGCTCGCCAGCATTCGAGGCAGCCCTCTGTTGCTGTGACGGTGGCTCTGTCCATACTACACCCACCATCGTCTCAGCCGGCCTGCTCGAAGTCCAGAGCAGTTTCCGGCGAGGCACCATTCGACATCACTGTGCCAATGCCCTCACACTGCCGTACCACATGTTCGATTGTTTCATATTGTTCTCCACACACATGACACCGCACGTCACTCACATTCTTGTTAATTGTCCTAAGGCGCACAAGTGTGCAGAGTGCACGAGCTCTCGCCTCAAATAGCAGCTTGCTAACAATTTGTAAGCCTCGTCAAAAAAACAAGTACCGCTATCCAGCGGACATTCAGAACTAAACGAGAGGTGGCTACTACGACGACGACGACAATGGACATGCTTCCGACGGCGTAAAGAGCTTCCCCCCAGAACTAAAATACGTATAACAAATTGCGCCTGCCAATATTTTCGAGGAACCTTAATTCCTTCTCGGACAGAGGCACGGAAGGCGGCTTGCTGACGGATGAAACCTGTTCGCGTGCCATCTGCGCAGCCTCGACGATGATTCGAGTGCGATCACCTGTGTGCTTATAAAGCTTCACTGTGTCCTCGAACAGGGCACACAGTTGCACGCAGCGCAGATGCTCGAGACCTGAATCATGAATACTGTTTCTTTTTTCGTGGTCCGGGGCGTCAGTAACGGGCAAATTGATCTCTCATGGTGAAAAAAGGCATTCCTATTTTCCTGCACGTATTAGTAATATTTCACCGTAATTCTACTATATTGAAAATGTTAATGCTTTAGAGAGGTGGCGAGAATATGAAATATTGGTGGGATCCGCCTGGCAATGAAACGATTTCATAATCCCATGGATTTGTAGAGATGCAAATATATGGGTAAACGTTATGAAAATTTTTCCTTTTTCAAAGCCACGAGAATTTTTCCATAGGCACGTCCAGAATCTAATTTTCTCTCCTACTAACCATTCCTTCGAAATATGCAAATTGAATTTCGCGCAGCTTGCTATGATGAGATACTTTTCTGCCCACAATACCTTGGAAGAAAAAGTTTTGTTGTATTTATGCCGCGTATATAGCACCTCACAACAAAAACGAAGCTTAAAGCGAATATGTTATTGATGATCAGTATTTGTTTGGCAATCAAAAGAAACCCCTTTCGTCTAGAAGGAGAAATGACATTCCATGTAAAAAAAATGTTCGAATGTCTGTATATGTAGTTGCGGAAGGGGAACATAAAATGCTTATGGTAAAAAAGAAGGATTCGTTGATCAATCAAAAACTGATACAACGCCAGAAATGATATGGCAGGCGTGCCTGTTTCGCGAGGAGGGCTACAAATTCATTTTACAGAGAACCGGTAGTATACTGGTTGACACTACTTGTTGAAATTTCCATGACTTCACGCAAAAACCGTTTACCATAAATTATAAATGCCTATGAAACCTGTCACATGTCACCAATATATGAAATAATTTGCTGCTTCAACTATGTGTCTATAAGGTAAAACGAATAGATCAAAGCCTGAAGAAACAAAAAAGAAAATTGGAGGCCCACATTCACTCTGCAAGTGTTGAAATTTGTGCGAGGCAATCCATCAGTCACCATAAAAGAAATACACTTTGATGGGTGCATCACAGCGACAAATCAATGCAATGTCAACTGACTTCTCTGCCTGAAGCGAGCCTTTTTTCTTTTTTGTTCCGATCACATGTCAGTTCATGGCATACATTGCTTAGAAGTTTTAAGTCATTGGCCGGGCTGGGTGGTCTATATTAAATGAGTAGCTTTTATCAACGAATAAAATGTCATATTATTCTGTCAGTCCCTCTGGGACGTAAAACAGGTGGGTATAAGTATATACAATGTACAAAGAAGATATAATTTTGTGACAGGGCTGAATTTTGAAGCATTGGCCTTTTGCTGAGAAGACCACCATCTTACCCACTGGGCTGAAACAACAACAAATATTGCGAATTGTAAACGATTTTGAATGCGTTTTAGTGGCGATAACAAATGAATATACAAGAAAGGCCAGTCTTGACGAACGACTCATATAACTAAATTGTGGTCGTGCAAAAGTGATGGTGTCTTTCAAAATAACTCTGAGGAGAGTGCAGGAAAAATCCTATGCGGACAATGTATAGTACTGAATAAATTTCTTGACGGGCTCTGTATTTTGCACTGTCCTCTGTATGCCATGCATCTTTTTACAAAAACCTTTATGAGCCACCTATATTTTGCAACCATGCGACAGTCGAGCTTCTTCAGCGTGAGGCGCCTGGATATTACTGACGCGACTGAATATTATTGTTTTAATGCCTAAAGTACTGGTTTAGTTTGGTTCACTTTCTGTGGTGCATGACATGGTACAGGTTAAACAAAAAAAGTGGCACAATGGCAGACATAAGCCTGATTCACTCACCGTTAACTCTTCGTAGCCTTACTGCTTAATTGGATTGGATAAACTTTTATTAGGTCCTCCAAAACACAGATGACTGTGTCACGGGTCACTCCCACGTGGCCACTGAGATGCCGAGCTCCTCAGCTGCCTCGTGGGCTTAGTGGACAGCCCAGAGCTAATCTGCCAAGGATGAGCTGTGGATTGCCGCCTCCCATCCATCTGGTAGAGGTGATGTTCGGTGAATGAGCGAATTTGCTACAATGCCGAAGCATATGTTCTAATAAAGCTCTTTCCCCACAGTGTGGGAAAATATTACTTCGGTATAGATCAAGATACACGAGGCGTAACATTTTCAAAGTAGGGTACAGTCACGTTTGCAAAAGCCTTATTGTTAGTGCTTAGGGCCGAGTTAGATTTTTGCGGTGGAGGGAAAATCTTTCTGGACAGGTAGAAATGTTTAGCGGGCTCGTTATATGTTGTGAGAAATACCCGGTTATCCCATTCACTGGTAGAGCGCATGCCCGGCGAGGTGTGGTTGGTGAGGTCTCGCGCCGCCTCGTGTGCTGCTTCATTGAGATTGGAAGCGGAGTCACTGACTTGTTCAAGGTGAGCTGAGAAACTACTAAGAAGATGATGCTTAATATCCTTGCCATGTAGTATGGTCAGCGTTTGCTCTGAGACCATTCCCTTTGTGAAGGCCCGCAGTGCTGCCATGGAATCACTGTAGACGACTGCAATGTTATCCATCTTGAGTGCTAAGGCGATGGCCACCTGTTTCACAATTATTGGGTCTTTCGTCCTGACCATCGCTGAGTTGACAACATGACCAGCCCCATCGACCACCACTGCCACAAAACCTTTTCCACTGGTGTAGGAAGCCACGTCAACCAACATGACCCCTCGTTGCTTGTTTGAGACTTGAAGTATAGTCCTTATCCTTGCTACGCTTCTTCCGATCTTGTGTTCTGGATGCTTGTTTCGCGGTATAGGAGATACCGTGATGTTCTTCCTGATGTTATCGAGGACATCATTGTATTTGAGTCTAATCGTCGTTAGGTGCTAGCCGAGCTCCTGCAGGATCATTCTCTCCGACCTTGTTGTATATAACCTTGCAAACTGTGCTCTCTTCTGGGCTTCTGCTATTTCTCCGAACGTGTTGTGAATGCCTACCTCGAGTAGACGCGCGGTGCTGGTGTGTATAGGTAAGCCCAGGACCTTCTCGATAACTTTCCTGGGGAGCACTTTCAGTTTCTCTGACTGTTTTAGACCAGTTATACATTGCTGCCTCGTACGTGAAGTGGCTAAGAACAAACGCATGCATCAGGCGGATGAGATTGTCTTCCTTGATCCCATTTCTTTTGTTGGCCACTCTGCGAATGAGGCGCACCGTACTGTCTGTTTACGAAGTTAACTTGGCTATAGACTTGCTGTTAGTGCCAGTAGTCTCTATCAACATGCCCAGGATTTTGATCGAGTCGATCCTCTGAATGGCATCCCCTTGATTTATACGGAGGTGGATGCCCATCTAGTTACACGGCTTCCATTCTCTGTGCTTCGGTCCCCGGCTTGCAGTCCAATACAGTAAGTGTTCTGACTTACTCGAGGAGCACTTGAGCCCAGAAGGACGAAGGTACCCTTCTACGGTGTCAATGCCTTTTGGAGGGCGCTCTCAATTTGCCCCTCACTCCCTCCTGTGCACCAGATGGTAAAGTCATTTGCGTAGATGCTGTGCTTCAATCCTTTGATGCTCGACAATGTTTTTGACAGTCCAATCATGGCAACGTTGAACAGCATTGGTGAAAGCAATGCTCCTTGCGGCACGCTCCTTACTTTTAGTTCGATTGCTGTGGTCTCGATATCTGCAATCTTCGTCACGGCTCTCCGATCTGCGAGTAAGGACCACACGTAGCCATTGAAGACTTTCCCCAGACGAAGCATGCATATTGCTTAGAATATGAATAACTGGTAGATGTTGTCAAACGCTTTTTCTCGATCTAAGCACAGAACGGCTCTCACTTCTCTCGTTTCGTTGCCGATGACCTGGTGTTCGATAAGCTCCATTGCGTCTTGTGTGGATAGCCCTGCCCTGAATCTAACCACAATGTGTATATAGATGGAATTTTTTTCGAAGTACTTGTTTTTGTGTGCAGTATGGCATGTCCTGCAACTTTGACTATACATGATGTCAAGGATATTGACCTCATGCTGTCTAAGTTAGGATGCTTATCTGGCTTAGTAATGAGGATCGTATTGGCCAGCTTCCACTGCTCTGGCATTCTGCCTTCTCTCCATGCTGCATTGCTGGTATTCTTCAGGGTCTCAAATGAATTGTATTGAAGGTTACGAAGTACCTTGTTTGCTATACCGTCACGGCCGGGGGCCGACCTGCCGTTGAGATCATGCAACGCTCTTCGGATCTCTTTGATCTTAAAGTCTCCTTCAAGACCTGGATTGGGCGTGCCCTGGTACTGTCCACTTGATGGTGCCAATCCTGTTTTGATTGTGAGGGACTTAGGCATGAGCCACTGGACGACTTGCGGTTTTGTAGAGAGCTTTATCTCTTTATGGAAACTTTGAGTAATAGATCACGTTTCGAGATCACGTTTCGTACATGAAGAAACGGTTAATAAACATCTGTAATATACTGAAGTTCTTTGCAGGGAAGACTTGAGGAATGTCTCCCAGTGCAATGCTACAGCTGTAAAGAGTACTTTTTCTCGGTTTTCTGCGGTACAGTTTACCAGCATTGACCAATGCAAGCAAAACAAGCCTTCGAACGCTACAGAGTGTTCAGTCCCAGGCACTCCGGATTTGCCTCAGCTTGCCTCGTAGTGCGTCGACAATGGGTACTATAGGTATCGCCGGTGACCACCTCATCACGACACATATCGACGTTGAGGCACTAAGGACACATATAAGGCATATTTCTCGGACACCCTGCCACCACCTAGCCTTTTACCAGCAGACAGACCACGTTCGTCAGTTTTCCATACGGTCACGACATATTGCGATTCTTTGCCAACATGCTTCACACCCGCCGCCATGCCTTCGACTCCTCCCTGGTGCCTGACTCAGGCTAACATCAGGCTAACTATACCTGGCATCCAGAAAAAAGCAGATATGTCGTCACCTGCTCTTAGACAGCTTGCTCTGTTCTTGTTATACGAGACGTATCAAGGCTGTATACACGTATACACCGACGGCTCTGCTTTACAGAAGAGTTCAACGGCATCATTTGTTATACCGATAAAAGACACGACAAGAAAATTCAAGACCTCCCACCTTTCGACATCAACGGGAGCCTAGCTCACAGCTCTTCGTGCCACATTGCAACGCATCAACGACAAACAGCCACAAAAATGGACAATTTTCAGTTACTCAAAGGCTGCACTGCAATCCCCTCTATCACCTTTACGCCACGGCCCGTACGAACAGCTGGTATTTGAGATTGCAGAAAAGACTCACCAACTCATTGAGGAAGGACATGAAATAGCCTTTCAATGGCTCCCGAGTCTGTGGAATAATTGGCAATGAACGGGCCGATCGAGCTGCCCGTTCTGCCCATACCGAAAGCGATGAAATACCAATTCCGCTTTCCAGTACTGACGCTGCACGGAAACTCCACATGCTTGCTCGCAAGCGCACCTCGTCACTATGGAACGAATCACATTTCATCCATGCACGGTTAGGTACTTTGGACCCAACTCATAGTCTTCGAATTCCTCCGGAATTACGTCGACGAGACGCTACTATGCTGTGCAGGTTATGCTTGGGCGTTGCATTTACCAATGCGTACGCGTTCCACATAGGAATGGCTGACACTGCTGCATGCGACCATTGTGGCAGTGATGAAACAACTTGGCACATTTTGTGTGAATGCCCACAATACTGCTCGCAGAGACAGTCACTCTGCAATGCACTAGATGAACTGGACAACCAGCCTCTTTCGGAAGAAACAATCCTGCGCTGCCGACAGGACTTTATGTCGCAGAAGAAGGCTGTGAAGGCGCTCCTGCGCTTCTTGCGTTCAACCGGCCTGTCCAAATGACTGTGATCGGAACTCCCTGAATGTGTGCGCATGTGTTTTTTTTTAATTTATTTTTTATCTCTCTATTTATATCCTCTTTCTGACCCCTTTCCCCACCCCCGTACAAGGTAGCAAACCAGTTCGTCTAGGTTAACCTCCCTGGCTCTTCCTTTTATTTATTTTTCTCTCTCTCTCTCTCGTGTAATAGCATGCCTTTGATTTGTTTTGGTGGTGTTTTCGTTGAGATGTTTTAACATATTCCATGTCTTGCTATTGCGCACCTGACCATCGACGGAGTTGCAGATTTCGTCTGATTGCTGCCTATATAAAGCGCGGCATTGTCACTCAACTGATGTGTTTACCTCAGCTATCTTCTTCCCGAGTCTTCGGCTCTAGCGCTGACCCTTTCAACGGTTCAGTAATGTTTGCTTTGCCTCAAGAAGATGAGCGAGCCGGCTATCCATTCTTTCAACCGGAACATTTCTGGTAATGGTTGAGGAGACGGATTTGATGTCATTTTAATCTGTTGGACACACTGCTCCAAGCCTGGTCCGTGACCATCTTCTTGCCTTTCAATCCTTAACTTCCTGAACTTATCCCAGTCTGTGAAGTGGACTTCTCCTACGCTCCACAGAGAAAGTAGTGGCAAGAATGGACTGCTCACTCCCGAAGTCTACAGCAAGGTTCATACACTGGGCCCTCTTGATGTTCCTTACAAATGTAAGTTCTGGGGTGGAGTCCCTGCAGCAGGATTTACCAAGCTTTGTTGGTAGGCGGGGGTCCGTAATTAGGGTGAGATCGAGTTCCCTGGCACTGAGCCAAAGTCGATTTACTTTTACAGTGTTGTACTTGTAGCTCCAAGTATGATGAAGGGCGTTGAAGTCACCTGCTATTAAGAGTGGACATTCCCCGGCAATAGTAACAGCTTTATTTAGAATCGTCTTCATTACTTGCCTTTGTTCCTTTGGACTGCTGTATACGTTGACAATAAAAATGCTCTGACGTTTGCTGGTACCCGGCACGATCTCAACTACGACGGGCTCCCACCGGCATGCTTCTATCTTAAGGTCGTGGGTTACGTGCTTTCTTTTGTTGCATATGAAGGTGCATACTCCCACTCTTCGGTGTCCCCTATTACAGGCCGGAATCGAGGCAGCGGTGCTTACGGTGAAAGGGTTTTCCGCAATAATATAGTATGAGGCTTTTCTGGACTGAACCTGATATACCGCTGTAGGGTTGCCTTCTGTTTAAGGTAACCTCTACAGTTCCATTTCCAGATACGAAATACTTCACCTTGCACTGCCATCATGCTTAATACATAGGCCGCCAGAGCCTGATGTTGCACCCGTCCACAGGTTCTGTAGCACTAGTATTGGCGGCCAGAGATGTGAGTTTGGAGTATGAGGAGACACTGCTGTGTTGTGCAGGCATGCTTCGACCTTCGTTATGCACAAAGTCATATGCTCTTCCAGTGCCGCCACGCTTGATTGAAGCCTTCCCATCTGCTCGCTAAGATTGGCTACCACCCTGCTGAGCGTGTCAAAGACCTCTTTCACATTTGACATGGTCGTTTGGTTGGCTTCCACGTGTTCTGCATTTACTGCCCTCTTTTTTGTGGTTCTCGAGTCCCCCACGTTTTCAGCAAGAGGGACGTCAACTGGCTAAGTCGTTGGCTGTGAAGACTGCGCGCTGGTTAGCTTAGTGAGAAGAATTTTTATTTCCTTTAACTCAGCTGATAGCCTCTCATTCGATTTTGTAAGTCTCGCGTTTTCTTGCTCTAGCTGTGCAGTTCTATCATGCTCTGGCAGCTTACCTGTCATCACCTCTGCCGCGCCGTTGCGCGCTCGCTCAGCTCAGCTGTCTTTTGGTGCAACCGCAGGCATCTTCCCCGGGTTGCAAGCCGTGATCTCCTACTGGACGCCAGGTAGCTGGCCGTTTGGATGCCATCCAGGCTGATCCTGAACCAGAGAGCGGCCTTGAGAACTTGAGCGCTTCGGTAATTGGGAGTGGGCCTTTGGTGTAGAACCTCTTCTGGAATGCGACCTCCCCCTGAAGTGGGGCCGCCTTTCCTGTTCTTGTGTAGTCTGGATGATTTTGGTCCCGATGGCTGGGATTTGCTGCTCGTCGTTGACGTCTGGACTCGATGTCATTGATGCGTCACGGGTTTCTGTGGCTGCTAGCGATCTTTCCGAACGTCTGCTTCTGACGACGTATGGCACTAAGAACCTGTTCTGGCACTCCTTCTCTGCCATGGGATGGTGACCGTCGCCCAGCCTACATCCTGAACTGCACTGGTGCAGCTTATCTGGGTTCTTGATCTCGCAACCTCTGCAGATGGTTTCAGCTGGGTTCGGACACACGTCAGACCGATGTCCCAGCTTTACACAGACGTAACAAATGTCGATGTGTTTGCGGTAAAGGGAGCACTACAAAAGTGAAGGCCTATATCTCACGAATATTGGCACTTTGTGTCCTTCGAACAATATGATGAATTTGCCAGTGTCCTTGATTATCTTGGCCTGCAGCGCCAGTAGGTTATTCGCGTTCACAATCTTTCGGGTCCCTATGTCTTGAGTATCGCTTACAGGGATTCCGCGAATCACTTTTCAATAGTATCGTGGAGTGCCGTTGCGTACGTGCTAACTTCAAAAACTTAGCCTCAAATGTCAATTTCTTTGCCTTGAGGTATGTTGAAGCTCTGTCCTGGTCCAGAGTGCTTGTCACCGTAACGTCCTGCTGGAAATAAGAACAGATAATGTCCTCAATGGCCTCCTCCTCTTGGACGCTGGCCGCCAGTACTATTGCTTCTGTCATGGATCCAGCACCAATTCTCGAAATATCTAGTCCTCCACGGGCTCATAGCACAATTTCGCTCAAGTCCTCGTGTAGTGGTGGCATGCGTTCCACTCGCACGATTGTGTGCTTAGTCTCATGTCTACTACGACTGTCTCGAGTGTCTCCCCCAATGCCAGCCTTGGTCGACCCTTTGGCCGTGGGAACGCCAACCGCGGCTAGCTTATTCCTTGAGCATCTCATTTCAGTTTCCTTCCAACCCGTGTCTTCCGTGAAATCATCTATAGGGATGTCCTCGCCATCTTTTTGGTATTCCATTCTCAGTTGCCGCTCCTGGAACGCGCAGAGCGTTGAGTCACGTTGGCACCGGGCCAGTGCATCAGCGGCAATCACCGACTTGGTTAGGCTTAAATTTTTCGTTGGCTTTGCCGTGTAAAAATGTCTCAAAAATCAATTTCCCAAAAGAAGTCCACTCACCCACACAAAGTTGGTATCTACTGGTTTCTTGGGCACGCGATGTGACTGAAAACTCGGTGATAAACTTGTGGATTCCACAGGAAAGCATTATCGAAGGGAGGAGCCGATCTTCTCGCGTCCGCACTGGTCGGTACCTAGAGCATCTCCCTCTTATTGCTTGAAATCTCAGGCAATAAATCAAAACAGAATCTGAAACGCGCGCTTTTATTACTATGTCTAGCGTAACCTCACTTTACTGAAATGCGATCACCTTAAGCATATAGCCTTTTGTAGTAGTCATTGCAACGCCTAATTAGGTTTTAATATCAACGCAAATAACAACCGATACCGCGGAATAAAAATTTGCAACCGATACCGTGGAATAAAAATTTACAACATGCCACCTGAACGAAGAAATCGTACTTGAGTAGTAAATAAAAAACAGGAGGCCCTATATAAGTAGGTGCAACATTGTCTAACAGTTTCCTTGTGAGAGATTTTGTTTTGCCCAAACTAAAGTCGACGTGTTCATGGAGAGAATGGCATAGTCAAGGGCTTCCGCTACTTAGCTGAACTAATTACACACAGGAATGCCCAATTACCCACCAAAGGAAACCGGACGCCTCTTTTCCGGACACCGACAGCGTTGAGGCGTGGAGCACGTTGGGTTGGCAGAGGCTCAGACATACTTGAATGGGAGGTGGTTGAATAGCACGGCACTGAAACATTTAAATGCCGGGAGAACGATAGATAAAGCTCAGGGTTCTTGAATTATTCGTCAGACGCCCCATCTGGCGTGAGAAAGATCGCTGGTAGGTCTTTAACGCTTCGCCTCAAGCCCTTCTTACAACTCGAACCGGCCCGTACTTTTAATGAATGTTGGCAGACACCAAACACGCGGAACAAAACGAACTTCACGTGCAGGTGAGTAGAACACCCATTAAATACGCGCTATGCACATCTCGCCTGCACCGGCTCAAAAAGCAAGTGAACCGTAATTATCTCGCAGACAAAGCCCTTGCAAACGAATGGCGATGGAAGTGAACAACCGAATAGGAGAGGTTGTCACAAGAAAGTAAGGGCCCCTAAGCTTCCCCTGTAAGAGTAGAACGCGATAGGAATGTTATGTTCCTAGTGCGTACTTCAAACCCCTAATGGGTAGGTGTAAAACTTTGTTGTTGACCGGAAAGAGGCACGTGTGTTATATCTTTTCGAACTTGCTATGCACCCACTACTTGACCGTAAGGGTGCAGTAACGTGTGTGCCTTTTTTAGTGGCTGACTGGTTTCGAACTATAAAGTCATTATTACAATACCATGTTCAGACACCCGATGACAATTTACGCTCGTACCACACATTATTACGACAATATTTCAGGTTGTACTGTGAAGCAAGTGTACATGACGCGTGTGTCTGTGAAATGTGAAAGTTACTTGTACTGCATTTACAAGCTGATGAAGCTGTGTTTACTGAATTCGCAAGCATATGTGTGGCCGTGTTAGCTCAGTCGCAGTGTTAGCCAATGAGTGTTTATTACTAACGCTGGAGCGCTTATTGTCGCCATGTGGATGTACTTTTGTTTGTTCCAATTTGCCTTTATTACGCAAATACTTTATTAATAAATATCACTGAAAAAACAAAAAAAGACGCGTGACCATAGGGTAGAGCATAGGGCAGAAGCAAATTCTCAAATGCATTGAAACTCCGCGTTCCTTGAACTCCGCGTTCATTGAATGATGCTGTGTCTGATCTTGCTACGCTGCCCCGCCGTGGTCGTCTAGTGGCTAAGGTACTCGGCTGCTGACCCGCAGGTCGCGGGATCGAATCCCGGCTGCGGCGGCTGCATTTCCGATGGAGGCGGAAATGTTGTAGGCCCGTGTACTCAGATTTGGGTGCACGTTAAAGAACCCCAGGTGGTCAAAATTTCCGGAGCCCTCCCCTACGGCGTCTCTCATAATCAAATAGTGGTTTTGGAACGTTAAACCCCACAAAATCAATCAATGAAATCAAATCCTTTACTACCATATACTCACGAGCCCACGTCCAATCTACCCATCACGCTTCACGCTGTCGTTAGCCAGGAGGCCGTCCACGCTGTTCCTCGTGCGCACCACGAGCAGCCTCCAGTCACAAATGTCAGCTATGTACCTGTCCGCAACCAATGCAGCCTGTGACCACGCCCCTCACGTACGCACAGGTAGTGCGTAGGCTTCCACGGCCTCCATGCGCCATGAACTGCGCAACCACCCGCCTATCCTACATCTTCAGCTGCACCACCAGGGCTGCTGAACCAACTTTGGAGGAAGACTAATAATCGTTCCATTTGTTATATCTGTTACACACTCGGACACGTCACCCGCCATTGCCGTTGTCTCCCTCGTCACAACCTAAAGCGATGGTGCCCGGTGGTTGTAATACAGCAGCCAGCACTCCCCCTCACACGACCCTGATCTCTCCCAACGCTATGCCCCTGCTAATCAACCTGACATCCAGCCACAACGCTCGCCATCACCACGTCGGCGATCACCCTCCCCCATGCATCGCCGGTCCGAACTTTCCAGACAGGAAAACTGAGCGCCACGGTTCGGATGCAATAAATGCACCACCTTCGAACTTCTGAAGCCCTCGCCCCTCCCCTGCAAACATGGTCACAATAACTATTAAAGGTTTTATTACTTTTGCCCTTGTCGACACTGGAGCATGCGTTTCTGTTATAGCCGCTAATCTCTGCCGTTCTCTGTGGAAAGTGATGACGCCGTTTTCCGGACTGTCACTCGACACCGCAACTGCACAAAAAGTGACAGACCCACCCTTCTCGGAATATCCACCCTTCCGGTCAATCTATCCATTCGACGCAAACCTTTCTATTACTCTGTTTGCGACGAACTGCTTCACCCCCGCAACTACTCAGTTGACGGACACCGGTGGCTTCTTGGTATTCCAAGCAGCTTATGGTGACGAATTCATGCCTCTATTCACAACGATCCACGATGTGGTCACGCCAGAGTGCTCGAAACGTACGAACGCCTTCAAAATCAGTATTACTGGCGTGGCGTGTACAATTACGTGCGGAAATTCGTGCAGCGATGGCCTGACAGCCAACGACGCAAGTCGCAATCTTTACGCGCCACAGAAGCATTTCAGCCTCTTTCATGCCTTTCCAAGCCGTTCGATCGCGTCGGCGTTGACCTCTATGGTCCCCTTTCGATGACGCCGGATGTAAACCAATCGATTATATAGTTGCTGTCGACCACCTGACGTGTTACACCAAAACAACCGCTTTGTCGAGTGCTAGGGCTCGGAATGTTGCCACTTTCGTCCTACATCACCTCATACTTTGACATGGCACACCTCAAGAGCTCCTTAGTGACAGGATGCACTTTCCTCTCTGAAGTTGTCAAAGCTATGCTTTCTGAATGCAACACCATTCATCGAAGAACCACGGCATACCACCCACCCGCAGAATAACGGGCTCACAGAACGCTTCGACCACACGCTGGGTGATAGGCTTTTGATGTCGATAGCATTTGAGCATGATAACTACGATCATGTTTTTCCTTATGTTACGCTCACCCAAAATACCGCGATACGAGTAGCTACGGGCATTTCGCTTTAAAAGACGATAGTCTTTCTTGGGCACATTCGACGCGAAAATTTTGATCTGTCTGTCTGTCTGTCTGTCTGTCTGTCTGTCTGTCTGTCTGTCTGTCTGTCTGTCTGTCCACTCTTAACGCCATCAGGTACTTGAAACGAGTGACCCCATTCGCAGCATCCACCAATGTTACTCAAGATTTTGCGTTCATACTTGTGCAAAGGTCAACTAAAAACAATTATTGCGCATGTCTGGGTCACCATAACAACACGTATATATTCTGCATGCACGTATTTTACTAGAAAGGACATTTATAAGTAATTTTAGGAACCGTAGTGCTTATGACGCTGCGCTGACCATGCAACGCTTGCACGAAAAGGCGAGTGTTTCCAACGCTTTGCTAAGACGAGACGGTGGTGGCACCTACCCGTCGCCTTGCGTTCTACACCTTATCACCTCTGAGACGGGTGCCAACACCCGTCTCAGAGCCACGCGCTTCGTTTTCCAAAAAAAAAACTGCCAAATGGCGCTCATCTCTCACGTGTGACGTGACTTTATGCGCTCGTTCGCCTCCACTGCACGCTGGAGGCAATCTAACGTAGCGCCACCAGAATACTATTCACCAATTTTCATGCGCAGAACATCAAATAAATGTTTTGTTCACTCTCTCCACACGCAGGACTATCGTATTACGACGAAATTTGCAGTTTAACATGCAGATACGGGGCCTTCTTTTTTTTCTGTTTTTGCCCACTTGAGCCTTTTCATGCTATCAACACACCTCTGCCCTACCATCCTGATGTGTCTCAGTGTCAGCCTATCGCCGACGTTGCTAGTGCATGCGAGGTGCCGCCACCTCGCATGCACTTCAACGTGACAAGAGCAGCAACGCCAGAAAGAAAGCCTGCGCCACTGCACACCCAGATCCTAAAAATATATAGTAAGGACCCGGAGTCTCTGGTATGAGTATATGTCCCTCACCAATCTCCGGAACAATCCTCGAAGCTCGCTTCAAAGCACGAAAGGCCGTACTAAGTCTTGGAGCGAACCTCTCCGTTGAATTTTCTTATCGAGCCATGTTACTCAGTTGGATGACATGTGCCGGCGTGAACGTAACATTGTCTATGTTTCCCGCCTCAAATCCTACCTTGAGCCTCTGCCTAAAACACCTTGAGTCGCCAGGATGACTTTTTCAGCGGAGGCGGTTGTGACGAAGGAGATTCGCATCTATGCAGCAGCATTACCAACGCTTCGCTCGCCCGGCTGGTTGTTCTGATCATTGCTGCGCCTCTGAACGGTTCTTCACGCTGTCTTGCCGCTGATGACTATCGCGTCCTCTGAAACCCAATAAACCTCGTCACATTATAAACATATGCACATGAACATCGTGTGCCAACTACTGTTTATTGGGAAAACGCGTGACGATTTACAGTACTGCGTACTATGTGCGAGAATGACAAGTTGGCCATAATAAAAATTGATTAAAAAAGGGTTGACGATGTGAAGCGCTCTAGTCCACTGTGCGGCTATTGTGCTTAGAATAATGTCCCACAGACTGTCACACATGTCCGCTAAGAGTACTTTCAGATAGTGATCTTCCTTACCGTTTGCCCATGTGCTTAGATTCATGTGCATGTTAATGAACTCCAGGCGGTGAAAATTTCCGTAGTGCTCCGCTACGGCGTGTGTGTGTGTGTGTGTAGAGTGTAGTCTTAACAAAAAAAAAATTGGCAGATCCTACGTACAGTAGGAATCGGTGATATGCGAAGCACAAATAAGAAACGTTAGTATATCACTTTAAAATCAGCACAACATCTCGAGGTGGGGCTAAATGATGCCGTACATGACTTCTGTGTCATGCTCATTATGTTTGGATGTGTGTTTTACCTTTGTCACTTATTCAGGTCACGTGATACCAAACTTAGTGTATGTTGAGCTAGCTAAACGGCCGCGAGCACGCTATTAGCGTGGTACGTTGTCATGTTTTTACATGACACGCGTGTGTGGATTATCATGTTTGCACAAGTCATATATTTCGTCATTCATTGAGGTCATGTAACACAAACTTTGGCATATGTGGAGCTTGCAAAATGGCCGCGAGTGCGTCATGAAGGGCCCAATGTACACTAGTGTAGCGTTGACGCATGCCCACGCTGGGCACAGGGACGCTACCTTAGCAAAACGGGAATACTGAGTCTGAAGCCAGGCGCAACCAGCGTCCGTTGGCACGGCCCAACGGAAACCGGCGCGAAATTCGCGCCGATGCATTACCCAGACAACACTGCGTCTGCCTCTTTTCGTGATGGAGGGACACGGGACGCACTGAAACGCGCATGCGTCGAAGCAACGAAGCGCAGCGTGTGCCTGCGAGTATACGGCAGGACGTGCGCCTGGCGTGGCAACACCGGCGTGACGCGACGAAATGAACACCCGCGAGAACGCGCACCGCGTCACGTCGAAATGTATTGGCGCCTTGACTGTGGCATGTAGTGTTGCTCTCACATGACACACATCTCATGATTATCATGTTTGCACCAGTCACATACCTACGTCAGCCACTGACGTCACGTGATACCAAATTGGGCATATGGGAAGGTAGCAAAACGGCTGCGAGCGCATCATGAGCGTAGCATGTAGTCATGTTGTTACATGACACGCAAGTCATTATTATCATGTTTGCACCAGTCACATACCTTCGTCATCCGTGCACGTACCGTAGTACCAAACATGGTATATGTGATGCAAGCGACATGGCCGCGAGCGCATCATGAGCGTGGCATGTAGTCATGTTGTTACATGACACGCATGTCATAATTTTCATGTTAGGGTCTGTCGCTTGTGTTCGCCATGCAAATATGTCATAGCACACCAGTTTCTCAACATGCCTTGTGAACGAAACCACCGCAAGAGCTGCAAGACCAAAAATATAAATCATGACATTCATAACTTACATATCATGATTTTCATGTTATGGCTAGTCAAATATGTTCTCCATACAGTCATGTTGTGCCATGCCAAGTTTGGTATTGATACCATTATCTAAACGGCCAGGAGAGCTAAAAGTCATAGGCGGCTAGATAGATAGATAGATACGCTCAAATTGATCGATTTGTGGTGTTTAACGTCCCCAAACCACCATATGATTATGAGAGACGCCGTAGTGGAGGCAACCGGAAATTTAGACCACCTGGGTTTCTTTAACGTGCACCCAAATCTGAGTACACGGGCCTACAACATTTCCGCCTCCATAAGAAATGCAGCCGCCACAGCCAGGATTTATTCCGCAACCTGCGGGTCAGCAGCCGAGTACCTTAGCCACTAGACCACCGTGGCGGCGCTAGATACGCTCAAAGTCGCCAAAGTTCGCCAAGAAATGCTTCGCATTTGAAACACCTGACAAGCTCCGCCTATACGGTGATTTACCCCTTAAGGATGGGCAGACATGGAGTAGTGCTAATTATTATGACAATGTCATCTGTTTCGCCCGTTCAACTGAATAAATATTGTAATAATAGGTATCATTACATGCTGGGAAACGGGAACACTTAATTTAACATGCTACCTAGTGAACTTGCCGATGCTTGACAAACTTCGTTGTGACGGGTTGTCTAGCGTCAGCAGCAGTGACTCTAAAAAAACTTATAAGAAATTGAGTGCACATTATATTTAAGGAATGGTTTTCGTTATTGGGATTATTTTTATGCCCTAAAACGTGCTGTGCCACTTACGTGACATTGTTATTCGCGCTGTCAAGCAGTAATCGTGCCAGTAATTTGCCCGATGGCGAGAAGTAACTGCCTGAGACCGCCGTGCAATGGTTGCATCCTCCGTGAGAGGTTTTCCTGGTTTTTCACCTGACAGGCTACTTCAGGTGCAGGGTGATGACAATCATATACACAATGATAAACACACAACACATACAGTTACAGACACACATAACAGTCACATAACACATACAGTCTCTCAAACGCACTGCACTATTTACAACGTTTCGTTCAAGCCTGTGGCCCGTAAGAATGTCAGTAACAATTTTGTAGAATCTAACGCACTGTAGTTGTTCTGCCGTGGGTATTGAATATTTTACAACTCCAAGTTTGTGTGCAGTTGTATTTTTAAGGCCACCTTGAGAGACTGTCACTGTGATGCGTATATTGTGCACCCAAAGAGGATGTAATCGATGTCTTTGACGACGTTACATCCACCGCGTTTATGTTTAGAGTTTATGTGAACAGCTATGCATCGCTCTATTACACTATGAATAAAGACAAATGGCAGTAAATAAGAATTATCGTGCAATCTACTTAGTTAAGCATTGCCATTACGATCACTTGATCAATACACTTCCCTTTGTCGTGTAGCAGCTTGACGCTAAAGTGACATTCTGGAGAAATAATTGGCGACCAAATGCAGCTGCGAGACAACAGTCTTCTGGCTGAAGACGCTCTGTGAGACATGAACGCCATCTGGCAGTAATCTCGGGAAACAGGACGTTTTGCGGAACCTAGAGCCACTGGCAGGTGGCAGAACTATATCGTCGGCAGTAGGGAGCCGACAATAATGATGTGTTGGTGAAGCTGTAGGTCCCAAAGCCTTTCATATCTACGTTGAATTCGGCGACTAGTGAAAAGGGTATGCGCTCGTTGGTTTTTTATTCCGCAAATATGTTTCCACTATACCGTACGTTAATCGAGTGTAATCCCATATAGTGTAGCCGTAACAAAAAACACCAGACAAGCTTCGCCTATATGGTGATTTACTCCTTAAAGATTGTCAGACATGGAGTAGTGCCAAATACTATTGACTTTGCTGCACTTTCTCTCAATGCCTTAACGACAGCCCGTCAGCTTGAGAAAATTCAGTAGGGGTTTCCATTGGCTAGTTTACTCAGACCTTACTTCTTGCCGAATCCATCAGCGTAGGGGCAAACGCGCCCAGTGTCTGAGAGCGCTTCTTTGTAAGCCAGTAGTTGTGAGACCGTCATATTCCACCTGATAGTACACAAGTGGTAGCGAATAAACAGGGCTCGCATTTTGATAAGCGTTCACTTGGGGGGCACTGGGCGTGTGTCATTTGCATGCATGTTAGTTATTCACCCTGGCTCCCGTTTCTCTCGAAACTGTGTGGGCGTATGCGCATACACTCCTGTAGAGCCGAGGTTTCGGAGTGTCATGTCAGAAATAACGGTCGCGTCCGACTCAATGTGAGAGCAAACTTTATAACGTGCCTAAATACGTGTTTTTTATCTTTTTCTCGAACTTGCATTTTTTGTAGTGCCAGCACAAAACTACATTGAGGATCTTTCAGAGTAACCAAAATTCCCGAGTGGGTGTGTTTTCTTCATAAACTTTTAGAAGCCCCACCAGGGTGGTCTAGTGGCTAAGGTACTCGGCTGCTGACTGACCCGCAGGTCGCGGGATCATATCCCGGCTGCGGTGGCTGCATTGTCGACAGAAGCGAAAATGCTGTAGGTCCGTTTGCTCAGATTCGGATGCTCGGTAAAGAGCGCCAGGTGGTAGACAATTCCATAGCTCTGAACTTCGGTCTCTCTTATAAGACGTTAAACCCCACATATGAATCCTCAATAAGCTTTTCGAAGCACGAAGTGAAATGCAGAACATAAAAAGAAGGTGGTAATGCTTGTGCATCATAGGTATGATAGAGGTGTATATATTATTTGAAGGAAACTGAGAAATTACCTTTTTGATAATCAAATAAGAATAATAAAACAGTAAAAGCCGTTGTCCATAAGTTCAAGACAAACCCAAACAAAAATTTAGTGCCATATCATTGACGTTTTCGAGGTTGTGTTATGGGTGAAGCTGCTCAAGGCGTAGGAGAGACCCGCGTTGTAGTAGCCACCGATAGTCGTCAGAGCGCTCACTAGATGGCGCTGTGGCGTTTGCACGCACCATTAGTATTGGGATTGCTCACTAGATGGTGCCGCGGCACTTACAACACTCTGATGCGTCCTTTTGTGTGATAGGAAAAGTAATCTACAGTGATTCCAACGCAGCACTACGGGACAGCACTACGGGAAAATTGTGAACTCAGAAAAAGCGCTGAGAATACTACATGGCTAGCACATCACGTACTTTCTTCTGAGCTGGTTTTCAGTTTACCTTGGAGAAGTCAACAACTCCGTTCCAACCACATTGAAGCAGCACACGAGTCGGTACGAGACCTCTTCAGCCGCACCTCCCCAGGCATGCATTTATCGTTGAAGGGGATAGCTGCGAATTTCCCATAACATATAAAGGGCTCACTAAGCATTTATGCCTGTCCAGAACGATTTTCCCTCCACCTCACCAAAATATAAGTCTGTCCCAAGAACTTACATTAAGGCTATTGCCAAACCGGACGTACCCGACTATGAAAATGTTACACATAACTTACCATGATTTGTACCCAAGTAATGTTTGCCCACATTGTAGGCAAATAGCTTCACTGGAACATAGGCTCTGGCAGTGTACCAAATTTACTCATTTACCGAGCATCACCTCGGCCAGATGGGAGGCGGCAATCCACTGCTCGTCCTTGGCAGACCAGCTCTCAGCTGTCCACCAAGTGTTCGAGGCGGCTGAGGAGCTCAGCATCGCAGTTCCTGCATGGAAGTGGCCCGCAACGCTATGATCTGTCTTTTGGTGGACTGAATAAAACTTTATTTAATCCAACCCAAAATTCACGAGTGCATGTGTTCTGTTCATAAAACGCTCAACGCACGAAATAAAATAATTAGCACACAACAAAGGTGTGAATAGTTGTGTATTGTATGATAGAGGGGCACGTGTTAATTGAAAAAAAATGTCAATGAACTTCCTGATAATTACGCACAATAATACAATGGTGATAACTGTTGTCAATAAATGCCAAAATAAACCAAATGAAATTCTACCACCGAATAATTGATGTTTTAGAGCATGTCTTTATTAGATATGAAATCTGAGCACAAAGTTACTACACAAGCGGACTAATTCACCGCTATGGTAAATAGTAAGAATTACTCAATGGGGATCAATGTACATCAAAACAACAGAAATCGACAGATTGGTCCGCCCTAAGTGAACTAAGTAATTTAACGCTTGGTCAGAACCTTGTACTCAATCCTAAAGCAGCGTAACACGTGCAAAATAATTAATTAGCATCTGTGACAGTTAAATTAGACTGTAAGTTGCCCATAGGTAGGTACCAATAGAGTTGGAAGACAGAGTTCTAGAGAAAGGCACTTGGACAGCTGACTTATAGTGTGTGCTACACTAAAGGGTGAGAAAAGTGTTGGTGTGCGCTGCAGCCACATAAATCTTTCCCGCCATTGCAGCCTTCGACTATTAAAAAGTAATCTGTCATCCTAGACAGCATCTCATTTGAAGCGTAGGTGCGAGTCTGGGAAACTACCTCGAAAGCTCTTTCCCAGTGTTTGTTGGGTGCAATCAAATGATCGTGAATTACGCAAATGAACGAGAAGTGAGGCAAAACTTCGCAATTCTGAAGTCTTCGGGAAACAACAATTTTAAAATACACGAAGCCAGAGTGACATTATGCCTACAGGAGACCCCCTGATGACAAACACACCTTCGTTTGTATTTTCATTGTTTGTGTGTTCATTTCTTTACTATAGCGAGTTAGTGTTACATAAGAAGTGGAGGTCCATTTTAAATGCGAACTAGTTCTTAGCGAACTTCGGCAACTTTGAGCGTATCTATCTATCTATCTATCTATCTATCTATCTATCTATCTATCTATCTATCTATCTATCTATCTATCTATCTATCTATCTATCTATCTATCTATCTATCTATCTATCTATCTATCTATCTATCTATCTATCTATCTATCTATCTAGTCGCCTAAGACTTTTAGCTCTCCTGGCCATTGCGATGATGGTATTTATACGAAACTTGGTACGGCATAACATGACCGTATGAAGAACATATTTGACTAGTCATAACATAAAAATCATGACATGTATGTCATGAATGTCATGATTTTCATTTCATGGTCTTTCAGCTCTTACAGTGGTTTCGTTCACATGTCATATTGCAAAACTGGCATGGTATTGCATGATTCCATGGCGATCAGAAGCGACAAACCGTAACATGAAAATCATGGCATGCGTGTCGTGTAACAACATGACTACATGTCATGCTCATGATGCGCTTGCGGCCGTGTAGCTAGCGTCACATATACGAAATTCGCTATTACAGTACGTTATTGGATAACGAAGGTATGTGACTGATACAAACATGATAATAATCAGATGCGCGTCATGTAACAACACCCTACATGCCACGCTAATGATGCGCTGGCGGGCGTTTCGCTAGCTTCAATTTTGATTGATTTGTGGGATTTAACGTGCTAGCTTGGCTTTGAACAAATTTAGTATCACGGGACGTGAATGGATGACGAAGGTATGATACTGGTGCAAACACGAGAAATGTGAGATACGTGTCATGCAACAACATGACTGCATGGTACACCCATGATGCGCTCGCGGCCGTTTCGCTAGCTTCACATGTACCGAGCTCAGTGTCACGCGACGCGAACGGACTACATAGGTAAATGACACATCCAAACATGATAAACACGACATGCGTGTCATGCAACCGCATGACTACATGCCACACTAATGATGTGCTCGTGGCCGTTTCGCTACCTTCACGTATGCCAAATTTGGTTTTACGTGACGTCATTGGATGACGAAGGTATGTGACTGGCGCAAAAATGATAATCATAAGAGGCGTGTCATGTGAGAACATGACTAAAAGCCACAGTCAAGGCGCCAATACATTTCGACGTGGCGCGGTGCGCGTGCCCGCCGGCGTTCGTTTCGTCGCGTCACCTGGCGTTGCCACGCCAGGCGCCGGTCCTGCCATATACTCTCAGGCGCGCGCCGCGCTGTGTTGCATTGACGCATGCGCGTTTGAGCGCGTTCGGCGTCCCTTCGTCGCAAAAAGAGGGAGACGCAGTGTGTCTGGGTAACGCATCGGCGCTAAATGCGTCATATCACATTTCGCGCCGGATGCCATCGGGCCGCGCCGACGGACATTGGTCGCGGCTGGCATCAGATTTATAGAGTTCTCGCGTTTTGCTAACGTGGCGTCGCTGTGCCCAGCGTGCGCGTGCGTCAACGCTACATTAGAGTATATTGGGCCCTTCATGACGCGCTCGCGGCCATTTTGCTTGCTCTGCATATACCAAATTCGGTGTTACGTGATGTCAATGGATGATTAAATCTATGACTGGTGCAAACATTCTAATCCTGACATGCGTGTCATGTAAGAACACGACAACATACTATGCTCATAGCGTGCTCGTGGCTGTTTCACTAGCTCCACAAATACTACATTTGGTATCACGTCACGTGAATAGATGACGGAGGTAAACGACACATCCAAACATGATAATCATGACATGGAAGCCTTGTACGGCATCATTTACCTCCACCTCGTAACGTAGTGCAGATTTTAAAGTTACATATCAAAATTTGTCATTCGTGCTTCGCATATCATCGATTTCCACTGTACGTGGGATCCGCCAATTTTTTTTATACTTGGCTTTACGATTGTAATTGCGTGGGAAGACCATGACTTTTTCTCATTGCACCATACTGCCTAAAATCTTTTCGCAGTTTTTTTTGCGACAGTTTTGGTCCTAGATATAGCGCGTATAATGTATTGAAGCATTTTTTCAAGCTTGGAGAACGCGCTCTATGCGATATGGCAAACGGGAAGATACAGCACCATCGTGGCTCCGCAATTTCCGGACTGCGGAACCTGAACACGACGTGATGGTGCCACTTTTGAGGAAATGGCTGCGTAGACAAAGCAGCAAAAGGAAACCAAATATATCATCGATGTCTTCAACATCTCGAATTTGCTTTGACTGTTTTAGTGCTACTACACGCCAGAACTTGTAGGTCGACATTTTAGTACACAAGGCAAGAAGGAAATAACAGCTTCAAGAAAATAGTCCCACAAATCCGCGCTGTATGAAGTTGAATTGCATAACTTTCATTGTCTAATAAAACGGACTATCACGCATTGGTATACTTCGTTAGAGAATGTGGCGTCATCGTCAGAGTCCAGTTCAAAGTGACGTAATTTACAGTTGTTTTCATCATGCCAAGCATTCCTAAAAAAAAACATTTTTGTTGCCCTCAAATGGAGCTCTCATATACGGCGAAATTTCTATATCACACGTCGTGTATGAATTACAAACAGGATATAGATGCATATATTCACAAGGTCATAATGCTGACAAAGTGAGAATCAACCTGTTGAAACTGAAACTGTTTAATTGGCCGAACTTGTGGCCGGCAAATGCAAAGTCAGATTACAGTGATTCACATTGGCCCTGATAGCGGCGGGCATAGCACCGGCCGTCGATCAACTGAAAAGCGGCGAAGTGCGTCACATATGTGCCGTCGAATATTCCAGCCTTACCACTGGTCATCGCGCAAGTTCTGGAATAGTCGGGAGTGTTGGCGCGCTGTGCACAATCTTAATAGAACAATATAAAAATGTCGTGAACCTTCTCGAACAATCAGGCGCAGTTTTTCTTGTGTAAATGCCGAATGAAAAAAAAGCGAAAATAAAAAACCCGTCTTAAATATAAACACAAACCTTTTACAGCCCGACCCTTTGTCGATAACCGTTTATCATCACCACCATCTTGTCCTTTTTCTCTCAACGAACGCACACTATTAGTTGTCAAAACCAGGAAAGTAGCTGCTAGCAAGATCATGTTCACGAAGTGGTAATCCACTTGCCGAGTTAATATGTCTAGAATATTCGCTGTTATTCTGAATGACTTTTGAAAAATGCCTCTTTTTTCACCCGGACGACTCAGCCACCAGCTTCACCAAGATTAAAATACTTGCGTACCATTAGCTCACAAGGACAATAATATTGCGTATATTTGTCCTTCGCTAAATAAGTGCGCTGTGTCCAGGCGTCTTCCTTTTGTACTTCAATTTTTTTCGTACAACTCAGTTAAGATGAATTACCAGCTCACCCAGCAGTCCGTGCTTCTCAGGTATTCAATTCAATTCAATTCAATTTTATTTCATCCCAAGGATGAGAGCAGGCTCGGGAGAAAAGTGACGTTTTGTCACTTGAGTAGAACCCGAGCCTTCCTAATACATGGCAAGCAACGTGGACATGGGTAAAGAAACATAGGCAATGAACATAGGCCATGAGATGTTTGGCGCAGTACAAGTCGGAAGATGCACGTACAGTAATGCTATGTACAGAGGCTAATATGCGTAAGTAGTTCTTTCGGCACAAATTCCGAAGTACAATGCAAAATATGACAGAATTCAAAATACTATATATATGACAACAATGCTATGCATTGAAATTGCGTGTACACACATACACATAAATATACACACATATATGCAGATGCATATACAGACACATATATATACACATACATACATATACACATATATACATACACATACCTATATATACATATATATATATATACTCATACATATATATACACATGGATATATACACACATATTTATAGACAGTATTATGCTAGGGAATAACAAATAGGGCAGCCTCTCCATAGAGTCACCTAAAAAATGGGCTTCATGCACGCAAGACGATTGTCCTGCTCTACTATGCAGAATTATATTGCATAAATCCCCTTTGCACAGCCTCGTTGGCTTTTCATTTGGAGTCAGTGGTCCTGCCGCTTGTTGCCAGGTATCCTTTTTTTTCTGCCCCAAGTCATATTTCTCCGCAGTGGAGTTAGGCTAACGCTGACATTTTCCATTGATTTATTGATTTATTTATTGATATAGATGTGGGGTTTAACGTCCCAAAACCACTAAATGATTATGAGAGACGCCGTGGTGGAGACACACATTCAACCAGGTCCTGTCAATGCATGCAACACTTCCTCCCTTCGGAATTCCCGCAAACTATTGAAACTGTCCGCCGTTCCGAGAAGCCATTGACTCAGACAGTAAGGAATAGAGTGTGTGAGAGGACAGAAACATTTATTTCAATGTTGGTGAAACCAGGCTTAGCTGCGGCCCCAATGTGGGTGATTGAACGCTTTCCTCAATGCGCTGTTAGTCGGCTGAAAGAACTTCATGTGGCATCCTTGGCCACGTATTCTCGGCACGCCCACTCGTGGAAGCTTTTGGTCATCATGAAGAGAACGGCAACGTCTTTTGTGAGCCTCTGTTTACGGTCGTTTTTTGTGTGTGTGTGTGTGTGTGTGTGTGTGTGTGGCTCTGTTCGCGGTCATTGTCCGCTAATCGAATTTCAGACCAGAATGAATAGCTGTAAAATAAATGTGCGGTATACGTACCACGAGGACATTCTCGAGTAGGATAGAAGAAAGTTTGGTTTAAATATATGGATGAATTCGCTGATAGATAATGTCTTATAGGTATGAGTCCAGCAGATATTTATGCCATTGAAAATGCCCCTTCCGGTTAATGAAGTGCATGCAGTAGTGCCTCGTGAACGTAAGCTGAGACTGCCCGGGATCCAATTTTGTTAATACAAAATGCATGCATTCGTAGCAAACACGAAAGCTATTGGAAGCGGGGAGCAGTGATATACCAGACACAATGTAAAGCATAATGCACAGACAGTGGTTATAAACCTCAAAGCCCAGGAAAGTGCGCACTCCGTACCTTCCACAATGCGCTGGATCAAAGGATGCTGAGAAGACAGTTTTATGAGGGCCATTTATATCTCGTGAATTTTCCCTTAACGAAGGCCCATTAGGTGCGCGAAATTTCCGTTTTATGGCTTCACCGAGATGCTACTGTCATAATTGAAAACGACGTTTCCACTAAAGCTCTCCTCCAATGACTGCACGAAGCGCATCCAGAATGAGAGAGTAGACGTACATGAGTCATTAGGAGGCTAATGGGATTCGGAATAGTACTGTCTGCTCGCACACCTATAATGTGTGCTGATCGAACCTGGTGCGTGCCAATACGACACAGAGTACATAAATGGAAAGAGCCATTTCCTGATCAAAGAGATCGCGGAGGAATAGTTTTTCATATCATCAGTTTGGGAACTCTGCAGGAACTGCGTAAAAGGCTGGCATGCGGCACTGCAGAAATTATTTATAAAGCGGTGCGTGTGGCTTAGTTAGGATCGTTACCAACATAGCGCTCGGCTGACTATTGCGTTTCCTATCGGTGGTGTTTTGCCGCCTAAATGTACAAGTGATATTGAAAATATTCAGTCATACTAAAGGCAAAAAAAAAAGCTAGCGCAGAATAATTCCACTTCTGGAATGTGCTGGGACTTGAATTATGTTTCTAGTTTTACTGAATATTTAGCGCTACTGTAGTAATAATAATAATAATAATAATAATAATAATAATAATAATAATAATAATAATAATAATAATAATAATAATAATAATAATATTTTGTACACATCCACAGGAAATACAATGAAATGGGCCTGTCTAAGTCCCAAGGACTCGTGCGACTAGGCCCGGCAGAGCCGGTTACACGTTGTGGATACAAGGTAACAAAAACTATTGTCGCTCATTTTCCAACGAACAGACTAATGAGTGACACCCTTGCTTTTTTTACAGGCAGTAAATAAAAAAAAGAAGAACAAAAGAGGGACCCAGAGCATTCGTGATATACAAGTAGACTAAGTGATTTTACAGCTCAATGAGTAGATTCATTATTTGCTTTTCTGAACTCGCTAAAAAAACTCTACAGGTAGTTCATTAAAAAGATTTGGAATACATACAATTCTACATGCTTCTCTATATCTGGTAAAGAACTGGGGCTTTATAAACCGTTTTTTCTCTCTCAGAGGTCGACGCGTCACAATTTTCACTTCAAAGTCATCATGCCAATTGTATTTCAAAACAACTGTTTTAGTAAAGAAGTCCTGGAATACACAAAAGTCAAAATCTCAATAAATTGTACTGTAAAAGTGTACCTTACTATCGCAAGCAACACTTTTTAAAATATTTTAAGCAAACTGTCAATGCGTGTTTTCCAGCGTTCAGAGCAAAATGTGAGAACTGTAATACAATATCTCAACACAATATATGCTAGCGAATCAACTATCAATTTTTTTTCACTGGTAGAAGCACCAAGCTTTTCATATTGAAAATCAGACATGCCACACTTCTCAGTTTAGAACAAATAAATGCCATGTGACGTTGCCGAGACATACCACTATGAAAAATTACGCCTTGGTATCTGAATGTTTCGACATTTTGCACTGCAGAACAATTGCATGGGTTACAATTCTCGGTGTGTAGAAAAAATGGTTTATCCAGTTTTTGTTATTTTAGAGGGCTTCGCAAGCAGATCAGTTTCGTTTCGTTTTCGTTTACAATTAGGCAGTTTTCTTCGAACCATATATTTGCATTAGGAATTTCATTCGGAAGAGCAATAATCACCCCTTTACAACGTATGTGACATGTTAATAGCACCGTATCATCTGCATACCGGTACACATTCGCTTTACAAATTCCTAATGGGGAGTCGTTCTTAAATAATTTAAATAACAGTGGTCACAACACCAATCCTTGTGTAACAACAGCAGTTATATATTTTATATTGCTAATTACTTCTCTACATCGTATAACAACCTTTGACTTGTCTTGAGAGTAATTATAGGGCACATCATAAAAGGGCCCTTTAAAGCCCAATCGAAACGGCTTTTCTAACAAAATGGTATGGTTCATTGTTTCAAACGCTTTTGCCAAGTCTAAAAACAGAACACAACAGAACAGGTTCTTGTCTAAAACCTAATATATTTCATCACGAAACTCTTCTATTAATGGTATAGTTCTGCGATAAGCAAGGAATAATAATAATAATAATAATAATAATAATAATAATAATAATAATAATAATAATAATAATAATAATAATAATAATAATAATAATAATAATAATAATAATAATAATAATAATAATGTATTATTATTATTATTATTATTATTATTATTATTATGTATTATTATTATTATTATTATTATTATTATTATTATTATTTATTATTATTATTATTATTATTATTATTATTATTATATGTGGGAACGTCAAGGGGAGAAATTCAAAGACGGAGAGGAGAGATTTGAAGGGAGAGAGAGAGATGGCTCATAACACAATGCACATACAAGCATGTAGTCAGTCACAAGTCTATCGCGCAGCACCCCGCAAACTTTCACCATCTGGTGTTATTTAGCGTATACACAACCCCGAGATCTCAGTACGCAGCCCTCGAACATCACAACTTCCTGAACAATGCCACCACCGCCACAGCCGCGATTCTCATTCTGCACCCTCAGGTCAGGGAAATAATCAGGGAAAACCATACTTCGGGAACACCTGTTGGGAACAAAAAAAAAGTTGTTTTCCAAGGACATTGGCTAAGTTCACCAAAATTACCCTGCATATCGCACAAGCCATCCTGACATATAGAAACTTGGAAAATGCTGCACAACCTATGGAATATTAAGTGCTCAGGTACTCATCGCGTGCGCTTTTGAGTGAAGAGCGTGCGCTTTATGAACATTGCATGCATTCTATAACCGAAAGAACTTTCTCTCTTGACTGTGCATTGGGACCTTTAGCCTGCCCCACTTTACAGAGGCGTGCTATGAAACTTTTGTTTGCGTACTTGGACAGCGTCGGTGAGCTTGACAAGCTGTAGCTGTAGCTTGACGCCACGGAAATACTATTAACGCACGTCCTCATTCCATGGTCAAAGAGGTGGCCTTCTTTTTTCTCTTTTTTTTATTCTGTCATCTTTATTTACATTTTGTCTTTTTTTGCTCTCTCTTCCCCTATTCGTACTTTCAATCCTCAATCCCCTTCCCCACGCAGAGTAGCAAGTCAGGGAACTTTATATGACGGCTAAGTTCTCTGTATTTCAATAAAGAGTTACCTCTATCTCGCACTCTTTCACCTGCACTACTAAATAAACTTGCCAGAGATTGTATTGAAGTGGCTTCAATGTTTTTGAATCGGTTACGCAACTTGTATGTGCAGCTGTGATTGTTATTTTTGTTCAATGTTGATTGATGATTGATGATTGATATGTGGGGTTTAACGTCCCAAAACCACTATATAATTATGAGAGACGCCGTATAGTGGAGCGCTCCGGAAATTTAGACCACCGGGGGTTCTTTAACGTGCACCCAAATCTGAGCACACGGGCCTACAACATTTCCGCCTTCATCGTAAATGCAGCCGCCGCAGCCGGGATTCGAACCCGCGCCCTGCGGGTCAGCAGCCGAGTACCTTAACCACTAGACCACCGCGGCGGGGCATTTTTTTTTGTTCAATGTACTACACATGCTTGCTACGTTGATTTCGAATTTACTCAACTTCCGGTAGTTCTGATATATATAGAATAATTGTGTCAATTAATAAGAATGGTAAGAAAGAAATGTTTTTTGTAGTTCTAGTGAGTATATATGGTTTTTAATTTATGTGTTGCTTTCTTCCTCTATTGTTGTTTCAATTCGCACCACTGTATACCATAGTCTGACGCAAGGAACAAGACAAGCCCTTTCTGTGCGTGCACCAAGCATCTCCCAGATGTTGAATAAATCTAAATTGAATTGAATTGAATTGAAATAAATAACGACTGCATCGCTGTGACGTGTTTATTCAAGAACTTCATTTTGTTAAGCACTGCCTTTCTATAACAACGCTTCCACTCAGTTTTCTCTCCGGCCGTGCCGCTGTGGTATAGTGGCTAAGGTACTTGGCTGCTGACCCGCAGGTCGCGAGATTGAATCCCGGCTGTGGCGGTTGCATTTTTGATGGAGGTGAAAATCATGTAGGCCCGTGAGCTCAGATTTAATCGCACGTTAAAGAAGAACCCCAGATGGTTGAAATTTCTGGAGCCTTCCACTATGACGTCTCTTATAATCGTATGGTTGTTTTGGGACGTTAAACCACACGTATCAATCAAATCGGTTTTCACTCCGCTACTAGCTGCTAACAGCACTGTGGTTCCTAACATCGCACCAGTTTAAAATGACGCTGAAATGCTTTTACACTGTAAATATCAGAGGAAGAAGCGTGTTTTACGTTGAACGCAAATCACTTTATCGATTCATTCATTTCAAATATTTCAATAACTTATATATGCATTTATTTATTAAAGTTTTATTAGTACTGCAACCTATACTGCAGCTCCAGGGATAGAATACTGTACATAAAAATACAAGATGATAGCACTCAAAGTACATGTACATGCAAAGGTTACAGCAAATACTAGAAAAACATGAATTCAGGTTCAGTCAATAAACAAAGCATCAAGAAATGCGGAAAAGAAATAAATGAAGATGCGAAAGAGACATAATAATATACTCAGTGCCTATGAACATAGCTCAATATTTTTAGTCCTTCGGAAGGAACAAGAATGCTGACCTGACAAAGCATGAAATGCTTGATTGATGCCGCTAGAAAGGTTTTTTTTTCAGTCTCTAGCTGTTCGACAAAAAAGCAACAACCTTGCATTGAGATAGGCGTACATTCGTGCATGCGCGGGGCCAGTCAGCCTTAGACCATTCAAAAATTCTCATCGAGCACCGACAGCAAAGTACATTTGTTGAAAAGGCAAAACAACTAGAGATATAAAAAACATATAAAAATATATAAAGCACTTTTGCCGAGTTGAAGTTGAAGCGACGGGCAAAAATATATAAAGAGTTCATGCATCGCACTCTCTGCACAGTGTGTGGGAAGTGTCTGTGTTGGTTGCAATGTCCATTTCTTCCTCTCTCTCTCTTTTACCTCCTTATTCTCCTCTCACGAGGTGTAGGGTAGCAAACTGGACTTAGTGTAATTAATCTGTTTACCTTTCTTATATTCTTTCTCTCACTGTCCTCATGCATCACAGTGCACAAGTGCATACAAGTGCTGAGAAAAATAAATTTAAAGACGAAAAAAGTGCTGTCAAGAAAGGTCTAAAAAATTGCACGGGAAGCTGTTCCTAACAGTGTGTGCCTACTTATAGTTGCTTCGTCCATACATCTTCGTTGTTTAGCAAAAGTTATGACGCGCAGAATTAAGAATATCTGCGGAGTCATGGCACGCAACTTCACCATTACCGGGAGACATGAAAAAGCAAGGCTTGTAATACATTTTTCATCTCAAGTTTTACGCCATCACACGCAAGTTGTGGGGGGCGAAATTCGTGCGCGAGGGTGCCTTATTGGAAGACTTAGCCTACAGAATAGATTTAGGCTGCTGCGTTGCTTTTTTTTTTCGCATCTTTCAACTTTCAGAATTCAGAAATTTTTTTTTTCTCTCTCTTTAACGTTTGCTTTTCAACCAAGAAATTTGAAAAGCGTTCTTCTCGCGCAAAAATTTGTAGGTGCTTCATGTGCTCTAACGTCCTGGTAAAATGTATTTCTGGCACTGAGCAGGTGTTTCACCAAAGCCGTTAGAGTGGATTTCCCTATGCATTAGTTTCTGCACACTTGCCGCTCCAGAGTGATGCCTTTCAGCTTGATATAGTTTAAGCCCGTTCTTCACTTCGTATATGAAATGGGCAAGAATATCAACTTTTGCGAGTGAGTGCGACAGTCATATTGTCGCTAGGTGAAAATAACAGAGTACAGGACGACGGTGCGACCAGAAAAACGAGGTCTGTATTAACAGAACCAAAAGAGCAGCCACTTCGACTTCTTCTTTCTCAGAGGAATCGTGGGTGCTGTCCACGCTCATCACTTCGTCGTCCTCTGTCTTCTTGCCCGGCCTTTAGCCGTGACATTAGCCTCCCATTCAAGAAAGCATCGTCCCGATGCTTTATAATCAAAGCGGTTTGTACTCGTTGGAAACGCATGAGTTCATTCGGCGAAATAAGGCTTCATGCGTACCACGTGCACAACTTCTGGAGCATACCTTCGACACCTTGAAGAGTGCGCAGTATCAGGAACAACCTCATAATTAATGTCACTGAGACATCGCAGAACTTTATAGGGACCGAAGTACCGTCTTAACAGTTCTTCTGAGAGGCCACGGCGCCGAATAGGTGTCCATATCCAAACTTTCTCTCCTGGCTCGTAGGAGACTTGTCGGTGACGAAGGTTGTACCGTCTTGAATCGTAGTCCTGCTGGCGACTAATACGTAGGCGTGCAAGTTGCCGGGCTTCTTCGGCCAGCTGAGTGATATAATCAGCATCCGTTTCAGCGTCTTCGCACTCGTGCGGAAGCATAGCATCCAGCATAGTGGTGACTTCACGACCATGAAGAAGGCGGAATGGCGTTGTTCTTGTTGTTTCTTGATAAGCCGTGTTATAGGCGAACGTGACATACGGCAAGATCTCATCCCAGTTTTTATGCTCTACATCGACGTACATGCAGAGCATATCCGCTAATGTCTTGTTGAGACGTTCCGTGAGACCATTCGCTTGCGGATGATACGCCGTTGTTCGCCGGTGGGATGTGCCACTAAGTCTTAAAACTGTCTGTAATAGTTCGGCTGCGAATGCAGTTCCCCTGTCAGTTATTACCACTGATGGAGCACCATGCCTCAGCACCACATTCTCTACGAAAAATCGGGCTGCTTCACTTGCCGTGCCCCTCTCCAAAGCCTTGGTTTCGGCGTAACGAGTGAGGTAGTCGGTGGCTACTATAATCCATCTGCGACCTGCTGATGAGGTTGGAAATGGGCCCAAAAGATCCATTCCGACTTGAGCGAATGGAGTAACAGGCACGTCAATAGGATGGAGGAGGCCTGCTGGTTTGACGGGTGGAACTTTTCTGCGCTGGCAATCAAGGCACGTCCGAACATAGTGTTGAACGGTTGCCGTCAGTCGTGGCCAGTAGTATTTCTGCCTCACTCTGCACAACGTACGCGTGTAACCCAGGTGGCCGGATGTTGGTTCATCGTGACATGCCTGTAATACTTCGCTCCTTAGAGATGTTGGGACGACGAGTAAGTAGTCGTTTCCGTGTGGCGTGAAGTTCATCTTATACAGGACGTCGTTGCGCAAGCAAAATGACGAAAGCCCTCTCGCAAACAGTCTAGGTACAGCTGAAGTGCCACCCTCTAAAAAACGTATTATGGGTTCTAGTTCGGAGTCGTCTCGTTGCAGCTGTGCGACTGTTGCCGTGTTTACAACTCCGACAAAGGCTGTATCGTCATCTTCTGCCGTCGCAGGTTCGTATGGCGCGCGAGAAAGGCAATCAGCGTCTGAATGTCGCTTCCCCGATTTGTAGACCACCGTCATGTCAAATTCTTGAAGCTTCAGGCTCCAGCGCGCCAACCGTCCTAAAGGGTCTCTTAAATTCGTCAGCCAGCAGAGGGAGTGATGGTCGCTGACCACATTAAAAGGACGACCATACAGGTATGGGCGGAATTTTATAACCGCCCACACCACCGCAAGGCACTCTTTTTCCGTAGTGGAATAATTTTCTTCCGCACGTGAAAGAGTTCTGCTCGCGTAAGCAATTACTCGTTCGGCGCCATCCTGCCACTGCACGAGTACAGCTCCTAAGCCGACATTGCTAGCGTTGGTGTGCACTGTTGTCGGTGCGTCATCATCAAAGTGTGCGAGGACTGGTGGCTTCTGAAGGCGTTGCCGCAGCTCGTCGAATGATTTTTGCTGCTCTTCATTCCATACGAACGCGACGTCTTCTCTGGTAAGGCGAGTCAACGACGAGGCAATGCGGGAGAAGTTCTCAATGAAGCGTCGGTAGTAAGCACACAGTCCTAAAAACCGTCTGACGGCCTTTTTGTCAGTTGGCGCTGGAAAATTCGTAACGGCAGCTATTTTTTCAGGGTCAGGCCGCACACCTTCACTGCTGACAAGATGCCCCAGGAACAGAAGTTCTTTGAAGCCGAAATGGCATTTTTCCGGCTTAAGTGTTAGTCCGGCGGAATGGATAGCTTGAAATACTGAGTGCAGTCGCCTGACGTGTTCGTCGAATGTGGCAGAAAATACGATGACGTCATCTAAATACACTAAGCACGTCTGCCACTTGAGGCCTGATAGTACGGTGTCCATTAGCCGCTGAAACGTTGCCGGTGCTGAGCACAAGCCAAATGGAAGTACCTTAAATTCAAAAAGGCCATCAGGTGTCACGAAAGCTGTTTTCTCCCGGTCTCTTTCATCGACTTCTATCTGCCAATACCCACTCCTTAGATCCATCGACGAGAAATAACGCGCGTGGCGTAGTCGATCGAGTGAATCGTCGATACGTGGAAGTGGGTAGACGTCTTTTTTCGTCACCTGATTCAGCTTGCGGTAATCCACGCAGAAACGTAAGGTGCCGTCTTTTTTCTTCACTAATACAACCGGCGAAGCCCAAGGGCTTTTCGACGGCTGAATAACGTCGTCTTCAAGCATCTGTCGCACCTGCTTTTCGATGGCTTCACGTTCTCGCGGAGCTACCCGGTACGGGTTTTGCCTGATTGGTCTGGTCATGTCGTCCGTTATAATTCGATGTTTCGTCAGCGGCGTTTGACGGACCCTGGAAATCGAAGAGAAACAATCTTCAAACTTGTTAATAAGCTGCATGATACTTTGCTTCTGCGCCGGCAGCAAACTTGGGTCAATATCAACAGATAGAGGTGCAGGGGTGAGATCAGTTGAATTATCTTTTTCAAGAGTTAGGCAGTCTGTCATCTCGGCGAGCTCTTCCACGTACGCGACTGCCATGCCCCTCGTTAGATGTCGGCGTTCAGAGCTGAAGTTCGTAATAAGGACGTGCGTCTGTCCGCATTTTATGCTTACGACGCCTCTTGCGATAGATAAACCATGGCTGAATAGCAGTGTTGGAATTTGCTCGGCGATGTTTTCAGAATCGCTCGACGTGTCACATGTCACAGCCACGAGTGCACTCGACCGCGGTGGGATGGTCACGTCGTCTTCGAAGACACGCAAAGACTGACGTCGCTGGTCTGTACAGGGCACATCCGAAACTTGATCTGGGGCCGTCCAAAACGTAACCGATCTCTCAGGAATGTTGATAATGGCACCGTACTCACGCAAGAAGTCCATGCCCAAGATCAGATCTTTGCAGCACTCCGGTAAAATTACGAAAGTAGCGACGAAATCTGAACTAGCAATATTAATTCGAGCTGTACATTTGCCTGTCGGCGTCACCAATTGACCCCCTGCGGTTCTAATGTTTGGTCCCGTCCATGTTGTTCTTACTTTCTTTAGGCAGTCGGCGAGTTTACGGCTGATAATGGAGAAGTCCGCACCAGTATCGACCAGTGCTGTTATTGGGCGTCCGTCTATACAAATGTCTAGATTGGCGCTTACGATTTCCGTTGATGTCGGTGACGTCGTATCGTCCTTGGTATCGTGCGTCGTATGGTCCGTGGTATCATTCGTCATATCACGTCGTAGAGAAGATGTTGGGGGTGTGTTAGCATCTCGACGGGCGGCAACCTTCCCCCCAAAGGTAGCAGCTGTTAGTTTCCCCGACGAGGGCTAGGGGATCTGCCCCGGACCACCTCGGAGTACCTGCGCTGCGGCGGCGAGTTCGGTGCATGTGAAGGAGAGCGGGGTCGACGATACGGCACTTCGGGTTGCTGTGCTTGCGGGCCTGCACTGCTGTCACGGCGGTTATCGAAATAGGCACGAGGGGAGGTTTGTAGAAAGTCATGATGTCTACGGTCACGGTACGGGCAATGGCGGAAAATATGGCCGGCTTCTCCGCAATGAAAGCAAAGTGGTCGACGGTCGACGGTGCGCCACAAGTCCGTCTTACGGATGAATGGTCGACTGGTGGGCATACCATGCGACCAAGATGCAGATGTCGGCGGAGTGTACATTGGCGCCGTTTGCATAGGCATGTTGGACTGTGGATACGGCCGCGGTGGATTGGGAGGTGGGGCCCACGGCTCGTTGTAAGGCCCTTGGCTTACGTCACGATAAGCCAGTGGTGACGAGTTGTACGACCCTGGAGTGGGTCGACGAACAGCTGATGCGTAGCTTACAGACCGCTGGTCTGAGAGCGATTCGGGCAACGAAAATGCCTGGCGGAGTTCTTGCCGCACAACTTCTGCAACGCAAGCCATGGTATTTTCTTGCGGATTCACAAGGAGGTTTCGGATCTCCTCGCGAACGACCTCACGAATGAGTTCGCGCAGAGAACAATCACTACCGGCACTGAAAGCAGAGAGGCTGGGAGATGTTTTGTTCGGTTGGTCATGGTATCGGCGCCGTTGCTGTAGTGCGCGCTCGATTGCTGTAGCCTCTTTGACGAATTCCACTACGCTTGTTGGTGGGTTGCGTAGGAGACCGGCAAACAGCTCTTCCTTGACGCCCCTCATCAGATGTCGGAGTTTTTTACCTTCAGGCATCTCGGGGTCGGCCCGGTGAAATAGGCGGGCCATGTCTTCCGCAAACATGGCGACGCTCTCGTTGGGTTTCTGTATGCGTGCCTCGATGAGCTTCAAAGCAGAATCACAGCGGTCGGTGTTTGCGAATGTCCCGAGAATTCGCTGCCGAAATTCTTCCCACGAAGACAGCGTTGACTCGCGGTTCTCGTACCACGTACGAGCGCTGTCTGCCAAAGCAAAGTAGACGCGCGATAGCTTTTGTTCAGTTGGCCAGCGGTTTGCTTTGGCGACTCGCTCATACTGGGCTAACCAGTCCTCGACGTCTTCATAAACCTCACCGTGGAAGGTCTCAGGAATTAGAGGCTGATCAACAGTAAGGTGTGAAGGCCCTCCGGTAGCCATTTCTCCCGGTACGGTGTGTTGCTGGAGAAGTTCGAGCGGGATCACCTCGGGACTAAGGCCTCGCTGTCGGCGACTGTAGCGGTGGACAGGAGTATGCACTGCAGGAACGGATTGCGGTGGTGGACTCGATGTGCTAGGGCGCGGAGGTGTCCCAAGCATCAGTTGGAGAAGTCCAGCACCTCCACCAATGTCGCTAGGTGAAAATAACAGAGTACAGGACGACGGTGCGACCAGAAAAACGAGGTCTGTATTAACAGAACCAAAAGAGCAGCCACTTCGACTTCTTCTTTCTCAGAGGAATCGTGGGTGCTGTCCACGCTCATCACTTCGTCGTCCTCTGTCTTCTTGCCCGGCCTTTAGCCGTGACAATATCAATATACCATAAATCGCCCCTATTTGTCCTTTCACGCTCTGTATATTTCATTATGTTGTATGCTGAATTAAGAGACTAATAGGAAGACTTCATAAATTCAAGTGCTTTTTCATTACAAACATTGGCCACCCGAGAAGTTCTTCAATAAAACGCCAATTAACTTGTTTTAAAACCAACCAAAGCATTTCTCAAAAATACTTGCCGATATAGGAGCTTAACGTGAAACTCGGAAGATGCAGCATAAACGACAAGAACCCAGCAATGTGATTTTTTTTATTCGGGCAATTATACCATTGTAGCACGTAAGAACCTAAGTGCACTTTGAGCTAGTACACTTCACCGCAACTGTCATCTGCGCGCAGTCACACGAGAAAGTCAAGTGTCACTCACTGAAAGTAGACATGCCGACAAGTGTGTTCCCCTAGCTCACCTCGCTGCGACGAAGTGTGTAGCCTCGGTACAAGCGGCTTGCACAGAAACAGCATACGCACAGAGTGAATAATGATTGGTGGGACGAAGCGTTCGTCAGTCCGTCCGTGCTTCCGTCCGTGCATTCGTTCTTGCTTCCGTACGTCATTGTGTGCGTCCATCCGTGTGACTGTGGGTGCGTCCATTCGTCCCTGCGTCCATACATGGGCCCATCCATACGTCCGTCCGTGCGTCTGTCCATGCGGCCGTTCCTCTGTCTGTCCGTTCGTTCATCTGTATGTCCATCCATTCATCCGTCTATCTAGTGAACACTCCAAGTACCACTATTTCACATCTTTTCATCATGTATTCATCATATACAAGTACCACCATCCAGCGGACATTCTGAGGAGCGCTCTCTCGTGTATGTGCCACGGGCGACGTCATAAGGAGCTTTGCCTATAGTACGATGTTACCTGAGGTGGCACTTATCATCAACATCATCATCAGCCTGACTACGTCCACTGCAGGACAAAGGCCTCTCCCATGTTCTGCCAGTTAAACCGGTCCTGTGCTTGCTGCTGCCAATTTATACCCGCAAAGTTCTCAACCTCATCTGCCCACCTAACCTTCTGTCTCCCCCTAACCCGCTTGCCTTCTCTGGGAATCGAGTTAGTTACCCTTGATGACCAGCGGTTATCCTGTCTACGCTCTACATGCCCTGCCCATGTCCATTTCCTCTTCTTGATTTCAACTATGGTATCCTTAAACCCCGTTTGTTCCCTAATACACTCGGCTCTCTTCTTGTCTCTTAAGGTTAGACCTACCATTTTTCTTTCCATTGCTCACTGCGTCGTCCTCAATTTAAGCTGAACTTTTTTTGTAAGTCTCCAGGTTTTCGCTCCGTAGCTAAGTACCGGCAAGATACAGCTTTTATATACCTTCCGCTTGGGGGATAGTGGCAATCTACCTGTCATAATTTGAGAGTGCTTGCCAAATGTGCTCCACCTCATTCTTATTCTTCTGGTTACTTCAATCTCGTGGTTCGGCTCCGCGTTTATTACCTGCCCTGAGTAGCACTCATACCCCATTCAAACGAAGGTTTGGTTGTAAGGAATACCACTGTGTAATAAAGCAAGTTGTAATACAAAAACCTCATTACTCTCACCCTCGGGCAGTTTGCGGCCACGTCCGCCTAGGCGTTGCGGCAGTCCATGCTGCGCAATGGCTGCGTCCGTCGCGTTGTTTACTTCCTTGCACACTTGCACATGCATAGATGAGTCATTTTGTAATCATTTGCGATGGCGTGTGCCACTGGTGCTACTTGCACAAAAGTAACGGGGCTGACGATGACACACGGGCGCAAAAATAGCAAATAAATTATGCCCTACAAATCCGCCGACTTCCTCTGCCATAATTTTCAAAGTACACTTCGTTTTCTCGTGTAGAAGCGAAACGCCAAATTTACACTTAGTTAGTTTAAGTACACTCGCTCAAAGTTCACATAACTTTCCACGTGTGACAGGAGTATAAGGCACATAATCACAGTCACACTTGTCTATTAATGATTCACTTTTCACAATAACCTGCAGATCCTCCAACAGTTGTCGAGCCATCCGTGTAAAGTTTGACATGATCTTTGTATTCTTCGTGTAGCATGAGTAGAATCATCTGCTTTAAAGCTGGCGCCGAGAGCTCCGCCTTCTTGCGAATCCCCGGCACTGTCAAGCGCAGTTTTGGTCGGTCCAAGCACCAAGGAGGTGTTAGTATCCGTTCCGGAGGCGTGTAGACTGTTGGAAGGCACTCACGGAAAGTCAATACTCTCTTACAGAAGGAGGCACTCGGTCGATCTTCTGGAAGCGAAGCTAGGTGGTGGGCAGGGGCGCGAGCAAGGTGTCTAATATGAGCTCTAAGCACCTCCAAAGTAATGTGCACTGTGGCCGGATGATCTTTGGCGATTGCGATGGTTTCCGCTGTTGATGTACAGCGTGGTAATCCAAGACAAACTCTGAGTGCCTGGCCCTGGGCGTTTTCTATTGTGCGTATACTGCTTTTGCAAGCGTTCGTCAGAACCGGCAAGCTATACCGCAGGTACCCCAGAAACAGCGTTTTGTACAAATGCAACATCGCGTGCACTGATGTGCCCCACGTTTTGCCTCCGAGGAACTTGAAAAGTTGTGTCTGCAGGAGCTGTGATCTTCCCAGCAAGAGCCGAAACTATCCAGTTCAGAACGTCACACAAGACGACATCGACAGCCGTGGAACTCGCGGCACTCCGCAGCGCACTCCGCAGGATTGATCGAGAGACACCACAAAAATGGAGCATTTTTACTGATTCGAAACCAGCTCTCCAATGTCTACACAATGCTCTACGTCGTGGGCCTCAAGACCAATTGGCGCTCGAAATACGACAACTGTACGATCACCTAATAGATGAAGGACATGACATATCTTTTCAGTGGTTACCAGGCCATTGCGGCATCACCGGTAACGAGCATGCCGACGATGCAGCTAAGAATGCTCACGAAAATGGAGTGATGGATCCTATTCCACTATCAAGAAGCGACGCAGCAGCAAAGATTAATACGCTTGCGCAGGATGTCGCAAGGTCTATGCGGAATACGCCCGGTTTTCTCCACACCCGTCTTCACCGCTTGGACCCATGCCTACGACTTACTATTCCATCTGGCCTACCCCGATCCGAGACGACCCTTCTCTGCCGCATGTGGCTTGGGGTGTCTTTCACGAACGCCTTTGCCTGCCGCATCGGAATGAGAGACAGCGCTGCATGCGACCATTGCAACAATGACGAAACAATTGAACATATTTTATGTCAGTGCCCCCAGTACAGCTCTCAGCGACAGTCCCTCTCAGCAGTGTTTGCTCGCCTCGACGACCAGCCACTTTCTGAGCAGTCAATCTTGGAAGATCGGAAAGATCGAGCTTCACGCCAGAAAGCAACGAAGGCGCTGATGAAGTTTCTGCGAGCGACCCGCCTCGTTGAACGATTGTGACACTACTGTGTGCGCGTGTGTGTGTGTGTGTTTGTGCTTCTCTTCCTCCCTTTCCCATTTCTGTTTCTTACTTTTCTGTCTCCCCTTACCCCTTCCCCAGTGCAGGGTAGCAAACCGGATATGTTTTCTGGTTAACCTCCCTGCCTTTCCGCATTAAATTTTCTCTCTCTCTCTCTTTCACAATAACAAATATCTTTATTTTACTCAGTCCGCTATGAACATTCCGCTTTATACAGTCCGCTTTAGACGATTGCTGAGAGAGTGTAAGAAGGAGGAGCCTCGGAGTCCCAGCCCCTTACACAGACCGGAACACGCGAGCGAATACTGGCAGGGCTCGGACCAGCCGTTGCGCATGCGCAGTATAGGCTGCATTGAACACCGCCATAGGCTGCTTTGTATTTCAAAACTTAGCAGTGGCCTAGCTCGTCTATGCCACGCTACACGTAGCGTCATCTACCCACAGACGGATGAACGGATGGACGAGCGAATGAGCTGATGTGGGTGAAGCGCCAGCTCACCAGTGACACCCCACTCCTGGAGCTTCCAGGCCTTCTCCAGCATAGAGTTTCCTAATATACACTAGAAGGAACTCCGGGGCTAGTGTCTATGGGAGATGCAACGCACGGCGCTTCAGCGAGCATTGGAATGATGGGTAGTACACACATTTTCTAATCTTCGTACTTCTGGCCTGATTTTTGCTCCGTGTGTGTTCGTGCGGCTTGGAGCTGTTTTCAGACGAAACAAAAATAAGCAAATGTTAAGCGGTTGCGCTTCACCACCTTATTCTTTTAGGCTCACCTTTCCAAATCGGGTCACGAAGTTCAAAAAGGTGGTCTTTTTTTCAAAACAAGACCGAAACACAGCAATAAACGAAGCCGCAAGTACGATTCGCCACCTGCAAGTACGAAGACTAGGAAAATGTGTGTGCTACCCATCATTCCCATGGTCGCTGAACGTTCACAGCGCCAGAGTCCCCTCTAAATAATTTTAGGAAACTCTATGTTCTCCAGCAAGTCAGCTGTGCGCTGTGTGACGTCACTGCTTCTCGGGCATGCGCACTATGGGTCTCGACAAGACACGCGAAACCGCTCAACCTCGGTAGTGTACCTTACGCTACGATTAGGCAGGAAGAAACCTCGGCGCTTCAAAAACCTATATATATATATATATATATATATATATATATATATATATATATATATATATATATATATATATATATATATATATATTTCCGCAGTGTAGGAGCATTTGCTAAGAACGGGAAATGGCCTAAAAAGGGGAGAGATTCAGACATACAGGCAATGGCGTCCACGTAAGTCTTTGACACCCACAGGTTTAGTTCCAGTTGACGTTGAATCGCTTGAAAACAACATGTGCTTCAGCAATCATCAATTCCGAACACATTGCTGCTATCTGGTCATGAACAGGTTATTCAGTAATTGTTACTCGTTAATGTGCGTGCCTAAATTGACTTGAGAAGCGACACTATATAAATCTAAACTAGTTGTGGAAACTTACAAATACCTTAGTAAATTATCAGCGGTCAAGTGTTACTAACATGCCCCGCCGCGAAGTGCTAGTGGAGGAGGAATAAATGAGGAAGGACAGGGAGGTTAGAAAGAAGTGCTAGTGGCTATAAAGTATACTTGTGTGCTGATCCGCCGGTCGCGGGATCGAATCCCTGCTGCGTGACTGCATTTTCGATGGAGGCAGAAATGCTGTAGGCCCGTTTCTTAAAATTTGGGTGGGCGTTCAAGAACCCCAGCAAGACGAAATTTGCGGAGCCCTCCACTGTGGCGTCTCTCGTAATTATGTGGTGGTTTTGGGACGTTAAACTCCACATATCAATCTATCATTATCAAGTGTTACTACCATATTTCTTTCGGTAGGATATATGCAAACTTAAAAAGGCGAACCTCATTCATTCTCCAGTGTCTCGAAGGGACCAGTTTAAGAAGACAGTTAAAAGAAACCGTAAAAGATGTGGGGGTAAGCTAATGAGCTCATAACGTTTATGACATGGTTGCTTTTGAATTTGTAGGTGGCAGCCATCAGCGGGAATCAAACTTTCGTTCTCCAAATTAACAGCTCAACACTTTCATCGCTTAACTACTGCGATGGATGTAACCACAGATGTCCCGCATGAAAAGAACAATGCACTTGTCAAATTCGACCAACAAGCTTAAATAGATGCCAATTTGTCCAAATTTCTCTTATTAGCTAACTGTCTGATGGAGGCACCCGTGAGGGCATTCGCAACATTCACAAGTGACGTAGATGACTGGCATTCATCAGTATATGCTCAGCATTCTGCACTTACTTTGCCCACTCCATTGATTTGTGAAAACTCTTCTGCCACAACTCTCGGTACGGTGATGATGCCAAAAAAGGAAAATGCTCCTACAGTTCACCATGTTGTGAATCACTCAATCAATCAATCAATCAATCAGTTTATTATCATGTCATAAAAGGCTGTTACAGGGAGTAAAATATACAGACGAGGGTCCCAAAGTACAAGACTGCAACGGGACCCTCGGTGATGATTACAAATAATAAAAGCACAAGCAACTGTTAGAATCGTGGAAACAAAAATATATAAAGCAGAATGAAAACAAAAAGGCATGGAATAAAAAAAACAAATAATACAGCATAAAACAACAGAAAGAAGATAGATCAACTATTTAACAGCAGGTACTCTTTTAATGAGTTATTAAAAGAAAATAAATAAACTTTGCATTTTAGCGAAGTGGGCAAATTATTCCATATGGTGATGGTACAGAAGAGAGAAGATGATTTACCATAGTTAGTGCGAACCTTAGGAAGTAAAAAGTTATTATTAGCCGCAAACCTGGTTGTGTTAGTATTAACTAACAACTTAGGATCAATGAAATTAGCAAAAAGTTGATTTCTTATTTGTTTATGCAGAAACATAATTAGATTAAACCTGAATAGATAGCTAACAGTTAATATTTTATTGCTTTGAAGAAGGGGAGCGGCGCTACTGTCGCGAGAACAGTTAAAAATAGCGCGAATAGCTCGATTTTGTAAATGTTGTACGGATGAAACATGACACTGGTAAGTATTCCCTCATGATGCGATGCCTTAAGTGATATGAAAATCAATGAATGCGAAGTAAAGTGAAAGGAGTGCTTTATGAGAAAAGTATGAGTGAGCTTTGAGTAATGCGCGAATGCCGAATGCTGCCGTTTTTCTAATGTGAGCAATATGGAGAGTGAAGTTCAGGTTAGCGTCGAGGTGAACGCCAAGAAAAGATACACTGTCTCTGATATTAGTCACATGAGAGTCACCTGTGAGCTGTCGTGAGGAAGTTAACTTGCGTTGAGCTGATCTAAAAACCATAAACTTAGATTTATTTGGATTAATAATTAAGAAATTTTCCTGGCACCATTTTGACACGCTACAAAGTACAGAATTTAATTTATTAGTGACGTTGTCAATACATCTATCAGCAATGAAAATGGTAGTATCATCGGCATATAAAACGCAGTGAGCCATGTGTATAATGTCAGGAAGGTCAATAATGTAAAGTAAAAAAAGTAACGGACCCAGTAATCACCCTTGAGGAACCCCTTGATTTATTGGTTTAGTAGAAGAAAATGAGCCCGATATATAAACAGTATGCTTTCTGTTAAGGAGATAACTGTTTAAAAATTTGAGGGATGGACCTGTATTACCGTATGATTCGAGTTTATTGGATAATAAGACATGATTAATGGTATCGAATGCCTTTGTGAAGTCTAGGAAAACTGACCCTACCACGAATCCTGCGTCTATGGAGTGTTTGATGAAGTCTGATAGGGAAAGAATAGCAAGGTTGGTGGAACTTTCAGCGCGAGAGCCAAGTTGACAGGGCTTCAGTATATTAAATTTATTAAGGTATTGTTTAGCCGAGTTATTACCAAATTTTCGATGACTTTGCTCAGGGAAGAAAGAATTCAGATGGGGCGATAGTTAGAAATAGATTGCTTGTCGCCCTTTTTAAAGATCGGAAGGACTTTAGCTATTTTTAGAGAAGTAGGGAAACTGCCATGCTTGAACGCAAGGTTTATAATTATAGAAAGTGGTTCAGAAATAATGTCTACTGCAAGTTTTAAGTGTCGTGCTGAGATTTTATCTATACCTGGGTCGGTTTCTGTGAGACTTTTGATTGCTGTAGAAACATCATCAGGGCTCACGGGGAAAAGAAAAAAGAATGATTAGAACGTTGTAGATTACAACTAGAACTGCTATGTTTTACACTAAAAGTTTCGAAAAAATAATTACTGAAAGCATCAGCAACACTTTCAGGGTTATCATGTGTAACGCCTTTGTATATAACTTTCTGCAAAGGTGAACTATGTATTGATCGATTTAGAAAATCGTTTAAGAGCTGTCATTGTCTTTTAGAGTTATTTTCACTAGATATTTGGTCATCATAATAATTTTTATGGCATTTTTCAAGAGACACGAAAGAACATTCGAGTATCTTTTATAGCATGAAGCTAAAGCAGTGTTAAATGGTTGTTTTTTTACTTTTCTGTACAGGTTATCTTTTTTACGCATACTATTTAGCAGTCGCTCAGATAACCATGGGTTCTTAGGATATTTGTACCTCCTTTTACATTTGACTGTATTAGTACATTCTTCTACGGCTTTAAGGAAAAGGGAAGAAAACTTGTTGAATGCCTGGTCTACATTGCATAAGGACGTAACACTAGACCAATCAGTTTTAATAATGGCATTGAAAAACAATTCCTGGTCATGTACGGAAGTAACACGCGTGGGTGGATCAAATGGCTTCATGACGTTGAAAGCAAGAAATATGGGATAATGATCAGTGATGTTCACATCAATTACTCCTGCAGAGAGAGAGGGCGAAAAATTACAGACGGCATGATCAAGCAATGAATCAGCACCAGAAATAGGACATCTAGTAGGAGATTAAATGAGAGACTCAAAACCGTATCCACTGAAGCAGTCATTATATTCTGTGCATGCACAATTGTCTGTATTAAGCAAGTTGATGTTGATGTCTCCAACTAGGACAATGCGCTTGCCTTCAGATGATAACTGATGCAGAATGGTATCCAGGCGAGAAATAAAATCCCTCATATTCGAAGAAGGGGAACGGTAAATACATCCCAGAATAACGTTGTTATTATCGTTTAAAAAAGAATTATCTTATTCTATCCACACGGATTTGCAATGCGAGATGCCTAAGGAAAGATCTTGTCGGCGGGTGTAGGACAGATCTGGGGCGATAAATATTGCTGAGCCGCCATAGCTGTCTGAACAACGGTGACAGTACTCAGCTTCGTACGATGACGGGCCGAACAGATTGACGTCATAAGTGCAGAGTCATGTTTCAGAGATGCAAATGATGGAGAAAGAATGCGCGAGTGAATCTATAAAGTTATAAATATTATCAGAATTTTTGCGCAGGCTACGCGCGTTGAAATTAACCAAGGAGCGATTACTATTATCTAGCATATGTTTAGCCTCGTCAGGAGATAGCAAAGCCATGATGATAAGATGAAAGTGAACGAGTGTTCAGCACGAAAATGGGCGTAGGACTCAGTGGCTATGAAAAGATGCTAAGATCACTGTCTTTGATAGTGCGATATACTCTGCCATCACCAGACTTCCGCGCCTTGATCTGGCAATTGTCTGTCCACAGAAATTGCCGTTTGTGCACTTTTTCCAGAGTTAGGGCCTTAGCAAACAATCTTTTGTTCTCTGGAGACAGGTGATCATTGGCATAGATTGCTTTACTTGAGCTACCGGAGAAGCCAACATCAGAAGTGTTCGGACGGGTCCTACGCGCTTTGCGAACAAAGTCGTTTTTCTTTTCACGGCAGCAGAACCGTGCAACAATGTTCTTTTCATCTGATTTCGTTGAAACGCGATGAACTGTGTCAAAGTCGCTGAGCGTGACAGGACATTGAATAGCTTCGCCAATCTGCATCACAATGGCCGTACAGTCCTCACCCTGAGTGACCGGAACGCCCTTGATTTCAACATTATTGAGCCTCGAGTATTGCTCCAACTCCGCAACCCTTCTAGTCAGTGCCTCATTTTGTGCAACTAGTTCCTTGTTAGCTAGTTTCAATTCATCCTGCTTTGTTTTGATAGAGTCGAAACTGTCACACAGAAACTGAACACTATCACTGAGGGACGAATGTTCCCCGAGTCCTTTCTGTGCTAGCTTTTCTTTAATTTTAGCTGTAAGTTCATTTGCAAGGGTATCAAGACTAGAGCGAACCAAAGACTCAAGTGCTTCAATTTTTTGGCCAATTCTGCGTTGGATGGCATGAAAGCAAATACACAAACGATGGCAAATACAAAAACTAAGACAAGCACAGGGAGGCAGCAGCTGCGGCAAAAGAGAACACACTAACGTGAGCAGAAAACAAGGACACCAAGCTGCAGAGCAAGTAGGAAGCAATCAGAATGGGATCCAAGAACCACTTGCCACAGCTGCTGCTGCCTCAAAAATGATGCACTTTCACGGGAAGCGTCGTTATTTATCCTTGTGATGTCACGGTAGTAGGCGCCCTCTTTCGGATGATGACGTCGTGGGTGTAGGTGATTCACAGGCCACTGGACTTGACAGTTGATGAGCCGCACACGTGCCCTGAAGATAGCTGTATCCAGATAGCTGCAGAGCAAGTAGGAAGCAATCAGAATGGGATCCAAGAACCACTTGCCACAGCTGCTGCCTCAAAAATGATGACCTCTAATGCGAGCGGTGTCGTCTTTTAGCTTGTGTTATTCGTAGAAAGAGCTGCATTGAAGTTAAGATGACAATATTCGAGTCGAACTATGCCTTGAGTACAAACAACTAAAACTATAAATAACTAACGATATAAAGAATACAAGTGCTAACACTCACCTCACTGTACAGCCTGGCACGTTCGCAACGGTCCTTGAAGACATATCAGTAGCCCTGCAGGGCAACGTCATATTTTGTGCTTCTGGCCAGACGCTGATGGGGCGAAAACATTGCGGCAGGCAGACTCACGCACAATGGCGTATGGCACGACGAGCTGCAGGCCCAAATGTATAACAGGAAAAGTAGATTGCTTTCACCTTCAAATGATCTTGGGTAAATTGTACAACTTATTCTGCGAGTTTTTGGGGCTCTGTAAGTGTGAGGGTGATCAAGAATAATCCAAAGACTCCCGATACGGTGGGACTCATCATCATTTGGTGATTTGACCAAGTGTTTTCAAAGTGAAAATAAATGAGGTTCGGAGATAATTGATTGTTAGTTGCACCAGGTGGCCACTTGAGTAGAGGCAAAATGCTCTCGAAGAGACGCACAACGGGTTTGTTTAATGAAGCCCCGAAACCCTGCGGACACCTCGTAGCCAGGCTCCGCTATAGGAATGAGCTGGAGTGAGAGCTGTTCGAGTGGCTCTTGCAAAACTTCGGCAGATGTAGCAGATGAGCTCTGCCAGATTTGCTTCTTTTATGAGCGAGAAGTTTGAGCGATAAGGCGTTTAACGATTGAGAGAGGTCGCTGAATAAAGTAAAAAATGTCACTAACTTCGCTGCATTTGCGAAAGATCTTGTTATGCTGCAGAATATTGTGTTCGTCGGCACATGGACTTAGTATTCCGATGCAAAGCTAATTAGGCTGCGTAGGCTGTGCGTGATATCCTTCTGGCTCCTTTAGGAGAGAACAGCCGCTGAAGCTCATAGTACACGTGCTGGAAATTTTGCATGTTCGTGAGGTACTTGAGAAATTAGATGAGAAGTTATTAAGGAGAATACTGAAACGCGAATTTGTGTACTGCTGATTTTTAACTAGAGTGGACGTTAAAACAACTTCCTGAAATGACCTTTATGATGCCAATTTATTTGTTGAATAATTGACACAATGTATAAAGACTGGCACTCAGACACCATTTCACATGTTTTGATGTTTCCATGATTAAAAGAAGCTTTGCAGCATATGTGTAGCATATATATATATATATATATATATATATATATATATATATATATATATATATATATATATATATCATATGTAATTTGTGGTTTTTTCGCGCCTTTCATATTGATATGGTGGTTTTAGGTTATTAAACTCCACATATAAATACATTTACGATTAAAATAGAAGCTGAACCGAATGCTGTGCAAAGAGATACCTGTCTTCGAGCAGTGACGTGAGGCTGTAGGATAAACAATTAGAATTGAAGACATAAATGTAATTTTCGCTTCATTCATCAAAACTGCATAGTGGTAACTTGTGAAGCTAATGCATGATAAGTGTACCCAGTTCCCGTAAATAAACAATTGTTGGAAGTCAGCACCCTTTGTGTCTACGTGTGCCCAGATTTGTTCTATCTTTGAAGTGCGTCGTAAAAAAAAACTATTGCAGATAGGTTATCAACAAACCCACGTCGCAAACCAGTTATTATGTTATTGGGGAGGGGACCACCTTCGCTTTTTCAACCCCCTCCATTTCCTTGCTTTCTGTGTGTGAGCCTACGATGTCTATGTGGCGTTTCGTTATCTGAAAATATAAAAAAAAACTTGCGTCTTTATCGCACGATGTAAACAGTCATAAGGTATCGTGTAGAATAAAAGCACTCATTCGTAAGGCCATAACTCTTGTAAAACATCATCGTAGTAATTACAACCGTTACGCCAAACGAGAGCTCTGTAGCTTCCTGTAGCGTCTGTAACAGTTTCAGCCACACAGCTGGGTGCCTCTTGTATATCTTGCATCTGCAGGCGCACAAAAATCTAGCCTTACTTTCGCCGCAGAGCACAATCTACATTCTCACTGCAAATTTGATGTATGGCAACTCTGCTATGTGTGACATCTTTGCCACTTCTTTATCGCAGCTTGAAAATATAAGTTTGACATAGCTCATCAGACGACAGTTTGGCGAACTGTAAGTAGTAAGCGTGTTTCCGACAGTCGGAAGTGAACAACCCCGTTGGTGTTTGTAAACTTAAGTGTGAATGAATGTATCTGTATTTACTGAAAAAAGATAAAGTACATACATTTATCTTTAAATTTCGCTTTTGAAAGATGAATTAGAACATGACTGAGCAGGCTGTGCAAAGGGAGCGCTGGTACACGATGTACAAAAAGATGCGTTTGGCACCGCTGTATCTTCAACGAGCCAAAGGGTGGTTGCTGTCCACTACTTACATGGCTAGTTACGATAAAACATTCGATAAAACATTTGTTAAAACAAAAATAAAACATTAAGGAAGTCAGTGACAACCAAGTTATGTGTCTTTTTTTTACTCTCTGCATTTGAGGGCGATTTGGTGTAACATAGTGATTGTCTTTCAAAACAACTCTATCGTCAAGATCGTATCACAATCTAGTTCTTCTCTTAGAAACTATACATTTTCGCCCTCTCCACCCTTATTTATCTACGTTACATAGACTGCAGTAACCATTTTGCTTTTGTAGCCTGTTGCCAGTTTTCTTGTTGACTTGCCGTCAACGTTCCATTTGGCCACCTCTCGGCACCTTGCACCTCTTTACTACCTAGGAACCGTCGAGGAAACGTGATAAATGCCGCTCTCAGAGGCCTATTTGTCATCTGTCAACACCACAGCGTCCAAGGCGCCTTACCAAATGCTGAAAGAATGCCACGCAGGGCCGCACCTGGAAAAGCACAGACTTACTGCTGTAGGTATTGCTACAGAGCGTACCAGCATGTCTGCTCGCAATGTAATGGCGAAATGAGAAGTAGAGACAAGTGTTTTTTTCTGTTTCTCTAGGTATTTTCTATTATTAAGTTGTGTCATAGAAAGCCGAGTAGCCGGTACTGTCAAAGGCTACGACGTCACCTAGAAACATCAATAAAAACAATCCTCAAAAAGGAACAGAATTGGGCACTTAATTTTTCACAGTTGTTCCCTTTAAGAACACCGACTTTACGTTTGATTAGGTGTTTGAAAATCAGTAAGCCTTTAACTGCCAATTTGTTTTTTTTTGAAAATTTTCGTTCAGAAAGTGCGTATTTTTTATTCCTGACTTCGATTCTGATTATACTAAATATTAACTAGTTGATGTTAAGAAAATATTTTCACCACATACTTAGCACACATGTCTTGTTGCATTTAAGTGCAAATGAAATAAGATGGCCGTGGTCTGGCCATGGTTAGAATTATGGTAATATTTTGCATATTGAAGCGCGTTCCTGCATCATCTGTATTATTTTTTTTAAGAAAATGCATGACAAAATGGTAAAAGTTTCTAGAAAGTGAGGTCCCTCCGTTATGTTTAGGGTGCTTCAGCTGCATTTCTTGTCCAATAATAATGATTATGTTTATATGAGCTCTCTGTAATACAGCACGGTCTGAATATGTATACGTTTTTATATAATACTTCTTAATTTCTACTCTTTAGCAAAAAGTCTCTCGTGTAAGCAAAATTTAGCAAGATTAGGCAAAGTTCACCTTAAAGCAACATATAATTGGTATTATGGAAAGTGTGTCCGTCGACTGCTGTGCTTGAGCAGTGGTTAGGATGTTCGGTCACGGATTCAAACCCGGTTACGACAATCACATTTAGATGGAGGTGAAATTATTCTGCATGACGCGAGTGCACGTTAAATAACACCAAGTGGTCGAAATTTGCGGAGACCTACACTGGGCAAGGTTTCACCGCCAGCATGCGGCCACGGAATAATCTGCTCTTGTACGTTCTGCAGATTCTCGCCTTGTGCCTGGGGTTATCATCGGATGGATGGTCACCGGAAAGCCTGCTGCCAGTGATTTTGTCACCCGACGCCAATCAGCGCAGTCCTGAATTCCGCTGCACAGATGAATTTTCCTGGATTCGGTGGCCAGCTCAAGTTTCGGTTTCCGGTGCTTTGAACTACACAGCCAAATCGACAGCGACAGGCGAGGCCTCGAGATACGCCCCCCACGTTTTCAGTGGCATTGGGCAAGGTTTCACCGCCAGCATGCGGCCACGGAATAATCTGCTCTTGTACGTTCTGCAGATTCTCGCCTTGTGCCTGGGGTTATCATCGGATGGATGGTCACCGGAAAGCCTGCTGCCAGTGATTTTGTCACCCGACGCCAATCAGCGCAGTCCTGAATTCCGCTGCACAGATGAATTTTCCTGGATTCGGTGGCCAGCTCAAGTTTCGGTTTCCGGTGCTTTGAACTACACAGCCAAATCGACAGCGACAGGCGAGGCCTCGAGATACGCCCCCCACGTTTTCAGTGGCATTGGGCAAGGTTTCACCGCCAGCATGCGGCCACGGAATAATCTGCTCTTGTACGTTCTGCAGGTTAGTAAAAAATATTCCTATTCCAAATGCACCACGAGTTTTCGGTGCCTGGTGGTGTTGCCTTGCCCAAGAGCCTTTTGTGATGGAGTGGCCGAGTGCTTTGATGCTGCGTGTATGTTGGTATTGCTTCTGAGTGGGGACATTGAATTGAACCCGGGCCCTAATGATTCTGCAATGCAGGAGCTACTTAAAGGTCAAAAAGAAATACTTGAGGTGATGGGAACAATTAGAAAGAAGCTCGACGACTACATTGCTCTTACGGATCAGAGGTTAGACTCAATTGAAAGTGAATTAAAATGCCTTGCCGGTAAAAGTGTACAATTTGAACGTTGTGAGAAAACAGTGGATCGAATATCGGCAGGCATTGTTGAGATGCAAGAGAAACTCGATGATCTTGAAAACAGAAGCAGACGTAATAATTTGGTTGTATATGGGTTGAAAGAAAGTACTGGTGAAACAACTGAATCACTTCGTAAAACTGTTCTTGACGATATTTTTACTGCTAAAATGGGTGTCACCTTAATGAGTGTTGAAAGAATTCACCGCATTGGAACAAAGAAGAGGGGGAAGAACAGACCAGTCATTCTACGGCTTTACAACTTTCGAGAAAAAGCTGATCTCTACAAAAATGCACACAAATTGAAAGATTCTGGCTTATCAATCAGTGACGACTATTCCAAGCAGGTGCGCGAAAAAAGAAAGCACTTATGGGAATATGCAAAATCAAAAAAAGCAGATGGTCACACAGTGAAACTTTCTTTTGATAAGCTTATCATTGACGGTAGGACTTACAGTTGGGATAGTGATGCGCAGGATGTCACAAAAGTAAGACGTTCGTGACGCTATAACAAAGAAGTGAGACAAAAGCCCCAAGGTGCCCGAGATATTGCCCTTCTGATGATGAATTGCCGAAGTGTTAAGAATAAAGCTGATGAGCTGGGTGGCCTTATTAGGTCAGTGAACGCTGACTTAGTCATTGGGTCAGAATCTTGGCTTGACGAAGCAGTTTCGAACTCTGAAATGTTTCCTTGCAATTTTCAAACATATCGAAAAGACCGGTCAACGCATGGTGGTGGTGTTTTCATTCTTGTGAAGGATTCTTTGATGTCCGAAGAAATTTTTATTGATAACAATGAAACTGAATCTGTTTGGTGCCGAGTAGTGCAAAGTAATCGTTCTAGTTTCATTGTTGGTGCTTTCTATCGGCCTCCTGTCTTTGAACCGAATGTTATGCGTCAGCTGAGAAAAATTGCCTGCACCTTTTCTAAAGAATGTGTCGTTCTTGCTGGTGACTTTAATTTACCGGATGCTGAGTGGAATAACGGTAACTGTGTCTTAAAGTCTCAGGCAGCGACATACTGTGAATTGAAAACGTTGACTGACGTGCTCGGCCTCATGCAGTATGTTTCCAGTCCTACGCGAGGTGACAACATTCTGGATTTGTTGTTTTGTAATACCCCTGATGTCATTAATGAAACACACGTTATTCCCGGTATTAGTGATCACAACGCCGTCTTTGCAAAGCTAACAAGATCCCGGGTAAATACAAAGAAATGCGAATCTAGGAGAATCTTCTTTTATAGTAAAGCAAACTATCAGCAAATATCAGCTGGTCTTGAGCAACAATTTCTGTCTTTTGAATGCAGTGCAGACGAAGTAACTGTTGAGCAGCTATGGCAAGTGTTTAAGGAACGCATTACTGGGCTCATTCGGCGTCACGTCCCGAGCGTCTCAAGCGATAAACTGAGTAAAATAAAGAAACCTTGGATTAAGGGGCATCTTATTCAGCTTATCAAAAAGCGCAAGAGGGCTTTTTCCCGATACTGCCAAAAAAAATCCCCTGAAAATTTTAATAAAATGAAAGATTTGACATCACTTTATAAAATGGAACTGAAAGAAGCCAAGAAAAAGTATTTTAAGAGTTTGGCCGCTGACTTTTCTAATAAGAAAAGGTTTTGGAAATATATGAGACGATGTGGTACTGAGAAGGTTAGCCCACCAAACCTACGTTACGGTGGCGAGATTGTAACTGAGGATCGAGATAAAGCCACACTTTTTAACGACTTCTTTAAATCGGTCTTCCGCCCACCTACACAAGTGATTGTCACGAATAAAAAGAACAATGTTTGCCTATGGGTGAGATAGAGCTTTCATTCAATGGCATAATGAAGTTGTTACAGCGCATTGACGAAGGTAAAGCAACTGGCCCAGATGGCATATCACCAGAGTTTTAAAACTTTGCTCTGAGGCAGTAGCTCGTTACCTTTATGTTATCTATAAAAAATCACTCGATGAAGGCAAGCTTCCTGATGATTGGAAAATAGCTAATGTTGTGCCCGTTTTCAAAAGTGGTTCTAAATCAGACGTATCAAATTACAGACCAATTTCTTTGACGCCGATTTGTTGTAAAGTACTTGAACATGTTCTTTTTTCTGCTTTAATGAATCACCTGACTTCAATTAATTTTTTTAATCCTAAACAACACGGATTTAGACAGGGTTTTTCATGCACAACCCAATTAATTGAATTCTATCATGATATAGCATCAGTTTTAGATAATCGAGGACAGATTGATTGTTTATTTTTAGACTTCAGAAAGGCTTTCGATACGGTATCACACTCCATTCTGATTCAAAAACTGCAGAACTTGAACATTCATCAAACCATTTGCCGTTGGATTGCGGACTATTTAACTTCAAGAAAACAAAAGGTTGTGCTTGGTGGATCATGTTCGTGTTTAGTTTCGGTGACATCAGGGGTACCTCAGGGTTCCGTACTCGGTCCGCTTCTCTTCCTTGTGTTTATTAATGATATTTCGGATACAATTAGGTGTCGTATTAGAATGTTTGCTGACGACTGTGTGTTGTATACTGAACTGACCGACCAAACGGATTCCACCCAGCTTCAGGATGACCTTAATCACGTGGAGGCATGGTGTAAAAATAATGACATGGTATTAAACACGAATAAATGTGTTCACGTCAGTTTCACCAAAAAGGTTAATAGATTTACAAATCAGTACATCTTAAACAATGAAGTTATTAGGTATGAACACAAATATAAGTATTTGGGTGTCACGCTTTCTGAGGATGGGGGATGGTCTGAACACATTGGCAGTGTTGTAAGTAGAGCGGGAAAAGCCCTAGGCTTTTTACAAAGAAATCTTAAACATGTAACCAAGGAGGTTAAACAGGCCGCATATTATGCCTATGTGAGACCAATACTAGAATACGCCTGTCCTGTGTGGGATCCGTTTAACAAAATACATATTCATGAATTAGAACGCATTCAGTCGATGGCAGCAAGATTTGTTCTGGGAAAATATGGCCGAACTGAAAGCTCCCGTTGTATGAAAAGAGAACTTAATTGGCAATACTTACAAGATCGAAGACGTAATCTAAGATTAAAACTATTTTATTCGATATATAACAATAAAACGGGCATTAATGCTTCAGATTATTTAAAAAAAGCGTATTATCAATCCTCCCGTCATGATCACAAATTTAAAGTACGGCCATACAACCCCAGAACGGATCTTTTTAAGCATTCTTTTTTTCCGCAATCCATTGTTGAATGGAACACGTTACCAGCCGATGTAGTTGGCCGCAAGACTGCGGATTCATTTTATGAGGCTCTGTGCCCCCCGCAATAATGCCTAAGTGGCGCTGCGGGTTTTGTTTCAAATAAAAAAAAAATCGTCTCTCATAATCATGTAGTGGTTTTAGTACGCAACTCCGAAAGTATTAAAATTAATAATATAGTGTGTTTTGAATATCAGTGTGTTTTGAAACCATTTTGAATCAAAGTCTTTTTCTTTGACTTCCTGACACCCCTTCTTTACATAAAATCATGAACCTTTAGGCGTAAGTGTGATCTAACCATTTTACTGTTCACTATTGAGCATCGCAAATATAATTGTCTTCAGTTATTAAACATTTTTCCTGCCGGTGGGTGGTCCAGTCCGGATGGTTTCTACAATAATGGACCTTCCCGTCTTCATTTAAGGGAACGTTTATTTCTCTCTAAACCAAACGTGTTCACTTCAGTGGATCAGTGGCTATAGGGTGCTCGGCTGTTCACATGAAGGTCAAGGGGTCAATCTAGGCTGCGGCAGTCACATTTTGATCGAGGCGAAATGGTCCGTGTGATGTCAGTGCATGGTAGGGAACACGAGATGGCCATAATTCCCGCAGTATTCCACTATGATATCTGTCATAGTCAGATCTTGGTTTTGAGACGCAAACGCCACTTAATATTTTTACGTAAGCTGAATCGGTAGCTGATCAAGCCAACTGGCCAACTCCCTATAATATGCTAAACGCGCGCAAAACAGGACAAAGTGAGGTGTCATCGCCTTCATTTTTTCTGGTTAGCGTGCGTCACTTTCAGAGCGTTACTCGTTGTGCGGCATGTTAAACGGTCTCTAAATGACCATGCATTCAAAGGCTAGAGAGTGGTTTCCTCTACCTTTCAGTGCCCCTGCTGGATGAGCTGTCTCCTCCTCGCCACTTGTTTCTTCAACGAAGTCGGCGCTAAGCATTGAGCGTAGTAGAAACTCACCATTTTTCGGGGGCACACTAATCCACGCTCGCGCAGTCCAAGAACCACAAAACGTTGATTGCGCATGATAATCATGTAACACAAGCAACAACGTGTGCGCGACTGTTTGACAAACCATGGTATGAGACGCTTCACCACTGACATATTTTGCACGTAGTGCACTGTCACAGGTCCCGTTAATTAGGGAGGCGATCGCCGGGCTAATTCCAAGGGCCGAAGTGTCGGCCACCCGAACCGCACCACGAAAGCGTGGACAATTTAGAAGTGGTCCTTTTTGGCGCGCCAGCGGACGCCGGCTGTGGCCCAAAGAACAAGTCAGAGCCGAGAGTTGATAAAAAACAAAATTATATTCTCAATAATGGCAGATCTAAAACAATAGACAAGAATGCACACTCCACAATAGTTGCATACAATATGTCACCAATCAAACAACTTACTACACAGTACAATCAGCCACACTCGAAACAACGGACGCAGACAACAATACGCACTACAATGCAGTCGCATGCATTGAACAGCCAAGACACTTAAAGACTAAAGGGATAGAAAACCTATTCAGTCCGAAGTTCTTGGAACAAAAGTCTGGATGATACTCTTCCGAGAATCACTCACTCAAAGTCCAGCATTGTTGTCGTTCTGCTGCCCCCGAAGTTTCTCTTCCAGGAAACCTCGCGTCTTCAATTGGCCAATCTCCAAGCTTCAAACTTCTTCGCCGGAAACACGTCGGCTTCACGCACGCAGCTGTTGCCACGCGTCTTCGCTCGATAGCGGTAAACACACACTCTTGCCTGTAGCTCGAGTCGTCACCCCTCAGGTGGAAATCATCTTCGTCTCCTGCTTTGTCTCTACGGACAAAACCTTCGCCGACTACACGGCGGAATCCCTACGCACTCTGGCGCTAACTTCCGTCTTCTCTTGATCTCTCATCTCCGCTGCTCGGTTAAATACCATTCGCGCGACATTCCAGAAAGTTCTCATCATTTCGTCGGCGCGATACGCAGCGAAGGCTGGAGGAAAGCGCGAGACGGTACGAGGGCCGTCCGCGACGGAAGACTCAACCCGGCATGATCCCGCCCCTTTTCATCTAAAACATTCGAGTGCTTGCTCGGCCGCCGTTGTGGGGTGAGGAGGTTCGTCGGCGAGCCCACGCTTCCGAGGGGAGAGGGAGCGTGCCCGGGGAGCTTGTTTTCTTTTTTTTTCCTTTTTCTTTTGACCTCGCGGCGTCACTCCAGCGTTTCGTCGCGAGAATTGGGCGGCACACCCTTTTTGAGCGCTCGCTCTGTGACACTGCCCCCCACTTTAAGAATATTATCTCATAATATTCAACACCACACAAACGAGCGCGAACAGTCCCCACACTCTCTAAAACTGTAACATAGTCCGTCGCTCATGACACGTCACATTCACAGTATATCACTCAATACAATTGGACATTACAATTCAAGCTCACACACATGAAATATAACCGCAGGTACATGAGTACAACGCTTCATCACACATTCCAAAAGAATACAAACGTACAAAGTTCTGTCTTTACAACAAATATACAACACTATACATCACATCACAGCACAAACACTACGACACTTGTGACACAGGATAACACAACATTAACACAATATATGGCACTCAGCACTGCCAAACACATTCTGATTCGACCTCAGCACATATCCTGTGTACGTTGAGCGGCGCTTGCGCCCTTTCTTGCGGTGCTCGCTCGATCTCTTCTTGTGTTCCCACGTTCTTTTTCGGCGAGCCCTTTCCAACGACGTTATCTGAGGCGGCGTCTCAGCCATCGTTATCACTTCCGACACCGTTAACGGGTCATAACGTTCACTGGGTCCTGTCTGTTTATTTACCAGCTTGTTCATGTCACGGCATTGGGCCTGGCTGGCTGACTCCGTCACCTTTACACTGTCGGCCGGTTCGGGTCGTGCCGACGTACGTCCAGCTGCCCAGCACGTGAACTCATTCAACACGATCATCTTCTCATTCGCTGTCTCTTGCGCCGCGGCTTCACCTTGGGCTCTAGTGAGATCCGTCACGGGACGCTCCTCGACTGTATCTCGCGGTCGCTGGGTTAACGAGGGCTCTATCTTAGGGTCTTCTCCCAAACATTCCGGATCATTCGGTCCTCGCGCCCCGTCGATGTTTCCGATGACAAGGTCGTAAAGGGGGGTCGTCATACATAGAGCGGTAACCTTCCCGCTGAAGTACGGGGTTTCCACCTCAATCTCTGCTTCGGGAAGCATCCGAACCGTACGGTCAGTTAGGCAAACTGGTTTCGTTTTGCCTGTTAACTCGCTTTCCCGTACCCAATTTCTCCGCACGATAACCGTGGAGCTACCGGTATCTCTTAACACCGTAACCTACTTGCCCGCAACTTTTCCAGTCAGCGTTGGCATTCCCTTCGTAACACCGGTTGGCTGTTTTGTCATTACAGCACCCACAATAGGAATTTTCTCCCGTTTTAGATGCGGAAGCATCTTATACTCGCGCCTTGTAGTGCGCCGTCCGCGCCGTCCGCGCCGTCCGCACCGCTTCTCGAAAATTTGACAGCTGACGCGCGCGCATGCGCCGTCGCGCCGTCGCGCCGTCGCCATCTGTGCCGCGCGCGCGCTTCTCCTTCGAGAACATTCAACAGCTGAGAGTGCATGCGCCGTCGCGCTGTATATATACTCAAGGTCGGCGCTCGCTTGCTCAGTTGCCGCTCGTCGGTTGGTTTGTACGGCACGTCGACGTCCAAGGTCGCGGTGAAATGAATTCCAACGAATCCACAAACACAATGATCGACGTCCCTTCGACCAGCGCCGCCCTTTCGCATACGTGTGTACGTGTTCACTCATTTAACACCCCCCTCCTACAACCACGTTAACCAATTTAGCCATCGACACAAGTAAGTCGCAATTTAACACCCCATTTCACAACCACGTTAACCAATTTAGCCATCGACCCAAGTAAGTCGCACTTTAACACACCCCGTTAACCAATTATATGCTCCGCATCCTCCTCAGTGTTCCCCCGAGGGAAGCTGCGGGCAATTTTTTTCAACTCTACGAATCCATCGGTGACGGCATTATCATCGGATTTCGGTGCTGCTAGCACACAGTATATCTGGTGAGTTTGACTCGCTCCGTTTCGACATGCGTCTGCCTTGTGCCCAGCCTGACCACATTTGAAACATTTTACAACCATGGGGCTGGTAAAGTTAGTACGACAGTTGCTCGCGCGATGATTCACTCGGTTACACAGAAAACATCGCGGAACACTCTCCAGTGCACGCTTCTTTTGTTCGGGTGCCGAATTTTTCGAATCTTCAGGACACTCCTTCTTGACCTTGGCCAAATTAGTTCCACCTTGCGCTTCCAAGAAGTGATCAGCCAATTCAAGCATGTCTTCAAGTGACTTAGCTCTCCTCTCTTTCAAGTACAGCGACAGGCTTGGGTGGCAACTAGTAAGAAATTGTTCTCTAATTAGGAGCTCTCTAAGCTCATCGTGCTCCTGCGCTGTCCCTGAAAGTTCAATCCATCTGTCGAAATAATGGCAAAGTCGGGCGGCATACTGCGTAGCCGTCTCACCATCAGCTGGCTTTCCTGTCCGAAATCTGTCCCGGAATCCTTCCACAGTAAATCTAAATCGCTTCAGCAAAGCAGCCTTCACCTTTGCGTAGTTGGCTGCATCGGTCGGCGTCAGCCTGCCGTACACACTGAGCGCTTCACCACTCAAGCAAGTACTCAAAGCAGTTGCCCATTGATGTTCCGGCCAATTCTGGCTCCTTGCAATCGTCTCAAATCGGTGAAGGCACGCGTCAAGGTCGTCCTTCCTTTCATCGAACGCGACGAGCAGCTTGCTTGGGTTCAAGCGGAAGCCATGATCTTCCCGTTCGCTGCTTTCAACTCTAGCTTGGACGGGAGTTTTACTTCGCTGTTGCAAACAGAGCCGCTCGAGTTCTATCTCGTGCTGTCACTGCCGTTCCCTTTCCTCTCTTTCTTCTTTCGCGCTCTCAGCCGCCAGTCTTTCTCTCTCCAGCTCCCACTTCAATTGCTGCTCTCTTTCTTCTCTCAGCTGTCGCTCCTTTGCCTCTCTTTCTTCTTTCGCCCTTTCAGCTGCCGGCTTTTCTCCCTCCAACTCCAAATTCAATTGTTGCTCTCTCTCTTCCTTCGCCCTTTCAGTGGCTAGCCTTTCTCTCTCCAACTCAGCTGCTTTTTCTTCCTTGGCCCTATCAGCTGCCAACCTCTCTCTCTCCAACTCAGCTGCTTTTTTTTCCTTGGCTCTCTCAGCTGCCAACCTCTCTCTCTCTCCAACTCAGCTTCTTTTTCCGCTTTGGTTCTTTCGACCGCCAACCTTTCTTTTTCTAGCTCAGCTGCCTTTTCTTTTTTGGTCCTTTCTTTTTCTTCTTTTCCTTCTGGGTGACCCACTTCCGTAGTTCGGCGCCAGAAAGACCCATCTTCTCACCAAGAGCGACTAACTTTTTGAGATCCATTGTGTCTCGCAAATAAAACCTTGCCGCGTGCAAAAAATATCTGCCTAAATCAGTATATCGAAACACTCCCCTGCACTCGTTAACGAGAACACTGGACAACACACAAAATCGTTCCGATAGCACTATCAACAACTCGAGGCTCTTTCTCACTACTTTGGGCACACTGTGCACCAAAAGGTCCTGTCGCGGACGCCAGATTATTTGTCACAGGTCCCGTTAATTAGGGAGGCGATCGCCGGGCTAATTCCAAGGGCCGAAGTGTCGGCCCCCCGAACCACACCACGAAAGCGTGAACAATTTAGAAGTGGTCCTTTTTGGCACGCCAGCGGACGCCGGCTGTGGCCCAAAGAAAAAGTCAGAGCCGAGAGTTGATAAACAAACAAAATTATATTCTCAATAATGGCAGATCGAAAACAGTAGACAAGAATGCACACTCCACAATAGTTGCATACAATATGTCACCAATCAAACGTACTACACAGTACAATGAGCCACACTCGAAACAACGGACACAGACGACAATACGCACTACAATGCAGTCGCATGCATTGAACAGCCAAGACACTTAAAGACTAAAGAGATAGAAAAGCTATTCAGTCCGAAGTTCTTGGAACAAAAGTCTGGATGATACCCTTCCGAGAATCACTCACTCAAAATCCAGCGTTGTTGTCGTTTCGCTGCCCCCAAAGTTTCTCTTCCAGGAAACCTCGCCGAAGTTTCTCTTCCAGGAAACCTCGCGTCTTCAAATGGCCACTCTCCAAGCTTCAAACTTCTTCGCCGGAAACACGTCGGCTTCACACACGCAGCTGTTGCCACCCATCTTCGCTCAATAGCGGTAAACACACACTCTTACCTGTAGCTCCAGTTGTCACCCCTCAGGTGGAAATCATCTTCGTCTCCTTCGTCTCCTTGTCTCTACGGACAAAACCTTCGCCGACTACACGGCGGAATCCCTACGCGCTCTGGCGCTAACTTTCGTCTTCTCCTGATCTCTCATTCCGCTGCTCGGTTAAATACCTTCCGCGCGACATTCCAGAAAGTTCTCATCATTTCGTCAGAGCAATGCGCTGCGAAGGCTGGGGGAAAGCTCGAGACGGTACGAGGGCCGTCCGCGACGGATGACTCAACCCGGCATGATTCCGCCCCTTTCCATCTAGAACATTCGAGTGCTTGCTCGGCCGCCGTTGTGGGGTGACAAGGTTCGTCGGCGAGCCCACGCTTCAGAGGGGAGAGGAAGCGTGCCGGGGGGGGAGCTTGTTTTCTTTTTTTTTCTTTTTCTTTTGACCTCGCGGCATCACTCTCGTGTTTCGTCGTGAGAATTGGTAGGCGGCGCGCCCTTTTTGAGCGCTCGTTCTGTGACACGCACTCAAGGTTGTTTCCCTCCCTCGTGGCTTTGTGTCAATAGAGTGCTAGCCTCATATATTTTGCAAAGACGACAAAAAAGGTCGAATGAGCCTAACGTTTTTGTTCTTTCTACTTGCAGAGGAGCTCTAGGGGCCTTTTTTTCGTGACACATGTGTCGCGAGAGCAAGGTTTCCAGCTCCAGTAGCTTCTCAGGAAATTTGTGCAAAACCAACTCCTCTGCTTCTTTTTTAAGTCTTTCTTTGTACTCTTCTACCTTTGGGTTTGGTTCTCGGGCCATTACAGAGCTTCGGCTTTTGACTTTAATGGAATGTGGGGTAAATCACGTTTTCCAGCCTGGGACAGGCGCCTACACGCTGCATTTACGGCTTACAAACAGAGCAGTCAAGGTCGCCCCCGTTCGGGATTAGAAGGGGAAAGCTTACCCGGAAAAGCGTCTAGCGAGAGGCAGGTCCGGCGCCACCGTCCGAGTTTAAGCCATTGTTAACAGGCACGCGTGTCATTGAGAATGACATGGGGACGCGACCACTTAGTCTGACCGAGACATACTGGCGGCAGGTAAACGACCATAATCTCCCCCGCTATTGTTATGATGTCGGGGCGCCTCGCTTTCGCATGTACACCTGGTAAGCAATAATGTACCAATCGCTCTTAAGGACGCTTCTAGGAAGCAACAATTAACGAAAGAACTGACGGGGCCCGAGCGTGGGAACGGCCGCCGACGGTATTCGACCGAAGGAGGCAGCACGAGTAACGTTGGGCAGCTCGGCCTGGCATGGGAGAGAGTGTCACGTGCGGAGGACCTCTCTCCCTTTGCGTGTTTCCTTCGGTGACGACGTTTTTACAAATGTAGTGCCTCTTATGAAAGTGTTTCTGTGATTGGTTGTGATGCTGCGACTCCCAACATGTGATTGGTTTTTGTGAAGACTCTTTGTTCGACCAAGGGTTAAAAGAGGATGTTTGAACTTGAAAAGGGAGCGGAGCGGAGTCGGGGGTAAACGGCGGATCTCACCACCGGAGACCAGGCCATGCCGGCCGAGGGGTATGCCACCATTTTCTATGTTTTGTCTTTGTGACCCAGTGCATTTTGTAACTTGAAGTTGTGTTAGCTAAATAAACCCCCAATGAGTGCTCCCCGAATTCATCGTGTTGACTTCTCATCGATGGCCTCCGCGGAGTTTCACCCACACTTATTCGTCTCCCTGGTCGTCCGATGCGCCTAACTTGAACAACCCCGACGTTTCGCTACACATGGCTTGTTGTGGCTAACAATCTACCTCCGTAAATACAGAAATGAAATATACAGGACTAACGCTAAACGAAAACACTTTCGAGCAAAGAGCCTCAACACTAGCTACGGTTTAGCGAGCTTTGGACATCATAAAGACATGTACTCATTACCATTAATTTTTATCCTAATAAACCTCTTTGTTTGCAGCTTATATACTGCTGTGCATCAGTCATCTGTACGTTTGTTCTATCGCGCACAAGTAAGTTGTATAGATAATTTTACGAAGCACCATACTTTTCCGTGTGACAAGAGCCATCACTTACGATACGTCTGTTTTCCCCGAAACGTTTCGCTTTTGTTTCACGCTCTTCCGTGCTCTACAACTGTCGTCCACACGCCCACGATGCAGGAACCTTTCCGATCGAGGAAACTGTAGATACGCTTTTGTCACGCGATGAAGAACCATGTCGTGAACATCGTTGTAGCGTGGGATTGATAGTTCGCCGTTTTTCTTACTGCTTCCTGAGCTCTCCGGTTCACCACATCGGATTCTTTCACAAAATCTTTCTCCCTGCATGCATGCCGGCGTCGTGTTCTCCGATCATTCGATCCTTAGGCATTCCAAGAATTTGTAGTAGCAACGGCTTTCTATTTTCGCTTTGTGTACGCCTGAAGGCTGGCTGAATTCCACAGTGCTGCTTCTATCGTTTACCCTGTCGGAAGGAGTCGATTTATTAAAACAATGTGCTGAAAGTGATAGTGTCACGGAAGGGACGTGATAGCTTTTATTGGATCTGGGCCTGAATGAGGGCTAAATCGATTAAAGTTTTCTGTGTCGTTTTTGTAAACGTTGCAAAATGACTACATGTATCTGAGTCAAGCAGGGGTGCTGCTCGTGGAAACCGCAACCACTCACTCATCACATCGATTGGTTGCGTGCAAATCGATGGTCTCTACGACAGAAATGTAGGAATGCTTGAACCTTTACTCTACATTTTTATTGCACATTTAGGCAGAGCAGTTGGGCAGTATTCAATGCCGTATGAAAATGGGTGGTATATAGATCATCAAGACGTAAACGAGTATGTTCTACAAAGCAGGCTAATAAATTTTAAGGCAGCGAACCAACGTACGATAAGCTTTAGCTACGACTTGCATTGGCCGCCCAAACAAAAAAAAAAAACGAGAATCATGCCTGAGATAAACTTTCAGTCGAACTGTTCAACAAAACCTCTTATAACCTCTGAGACGCGCGTGCGCACCCGTCTCAGAGGTGTTAAGGTGTAGAACGCAAGGCGACGGGTAGGGGCCAACACCTTGTCATCTTAGCAAAGTGTTGGAAACACTCGCTACTTCGTGCAAGCGTTGCATGGTTAGCGCAGCGTGATAGGCGCTACGGTCCTTTAATTACTTATGTATGCCTTTTATAGTAAAAGACGAACATGCAGAATATATACGTGTGTTATGGTGCCTCAGATATGCGCGATAATTGCTTTTTAATTGATAATCGCACAAGTATGAACGCTGATTCTTGAGCAACATTGACGAGCGCTCCGGCTGGGGTCGGCCGTTCGGGTTATTGGATGGGGCTGTTTAGAATACTCGGTTCATGGTAACGGTGGACAAACCGACAAATGTACAGACAGACTGACAGACCAAAGTTTTTGCGTCGAAGGTCCCCAAGAAAAACTATCGTCTTTAATAGCTCCCTATCACCCTTGATGATATACAGCCCTGCACTTAAGCACATTCAGCAGCAGAAAACAATTGGGCTGAAACTACGAAACGCTCATATTGACGAGTGCGGTATTTTGTAGATCCCTTCGAAATGTATTTGGCAGACTAGCTCTCAGAAAATTGGTGAATCAATGTCAGCGGATTCACCAATGCAGGCTGCGCGAAAGGTAGCCGGTGCGTATAAAACAAGTTTCTTATACAAGTATAACTCTGCCGTTGTGTCAACAGTTACATTTACGTAGTCTATCAGCTGAAAATGTTGAAAGGATGTGCTTACAAAAATTAAAACGCAGCCCAATAAAAGAAGGTTAACAGGTGTAACATAGGCAGGCGTGTCCACGCTACAACAAAATGAAGAAAATTAGCAGGGTCACCTATGCATTCTCCTAAAACGACTCGAAAGAAAAAAGCAATATTCGTCCTTCAGCTCTGTGTCTTGTTGTGGTTCTCACTAGATTGTGTGTATTCGCTTTTTTCATTCAAAATCTACCCACCTCTCGCGTGGTACCTCCATGATCGGCTAACTTTCGACAAAGAGATGATGTTGTATACGGATTATGCTGTCTTACGACATCAAAGAATGGAGCACCAAGGAAATGTCAAAATGACTTCAAATGTCTTTGTACTCTGGGACATCGCGATGTGTTCGCATGAAAACGTCACCAAGCTGTAATGATTGATCACGTCATGTTTTGCATCGTTTGTACCTATGCCGATGGTAACTTGCCACGTCTGATGAGTTATTTAAGGCTTTCGTAATAATATGGGGTTGTTTCTTGGCCAACTTACTAGGAGTACTTAAGGACAACTCACAAGAAGTACTTAAGCGCAATATCCACGCCGAATTCCGAAATGACGTTTCATCGGCAGTTGCGTGCATCAGCGATGCACTGCGGGAGTTGTTGCAGTTTGAGTTGTTGACGTGTCGTCGAGCCGCATGTGTGCATACGTCAATTGCATAAATGAACACATCTAACGCCTCAGTATTCTAGCTTCAATGCGGCTTATTACTCATGTTTAATGGACTCCATCACAGTGTGAGTGCATGATATAATTTATACTATTGACCCATTTGGCTCTCTACAGGTAGGAACCGTGTACCATGTGGTCTAGTTCGTTTCTCTATTGACGTCGTTCGTTCAAGTACACTAGTCGCATGATCTATGCCCGGGCCACTTGTCTTTTTTTTTTCGCTCTATAAATTCAACAACTTCAATAGGTTGTGTTATTATTTTATTATATGTAACCATAACTGTATTATCCAACAGTTTCTTCTTTCGTACTGTTCCGTTTTCCTTAGAATATAGTGTATATGGTCTAACCTCTCTTTACTATAGATTTATAGATGTTTATATTGTACGCATTGTTGTTCAACATGCTGTAATCTTACGTTGACTTGAAGTATCCGTTTTATGCATACATGCTGTGGAACTTTGTTGACACTAGTGGTTCAATTCTTTTTCTCTATGTTCTGACTGCATCGACCTCCCTTTCTGTTTTTTTTCTTTCAATTTTCAAAAGTCTACCCCTAGGCATAATAATGTTGATTCAAAAAATACACATACAAGTTTGATTCATGTATAAAGTGCAGTAAAGAACAGTGGTGTGGCCCACGAAGCCACTGGCCAAAGTCCAGTGGTCGGCCAGGCCTGAGACCTGTTGTACGCAGGTGACGACGATGGCTTAATTGTAGACCAGTACAGGTCGACAGTATGTGTAAAACAGTTACATCTTAACTGGGCCTTCGTAAATTGGGCATGATATGCCACATGGGTCTCGGTACTTCTGCGCCCAAAGGGTGGTCACGGATAGGATGAGCGCAACCCCAACACCCTTTCTGCTTCACATACGAGATCAGCAGCGTCTTGCATTGAATAGACAGTTAAGTTATGCGATAGTGAAAAGAGTGAAGTTAAACAATTAAGTGTTAAAGCTTCAGCAAAAAAGTCTATTTGTTTCCTTTATTTTGCGAGATCACCACGCGGTAAACTCCAAAGTTAGACTTCGAGGAGTCATTCAAAGCGTAGCACTAAAGATATTTGTTTACTTATGTACTTTTATCATTCTAATCCCTTGCGAAGATTGTATGCGCACTCTTGACAACTTAATAACAAGATCAAAGAAAGAAATCTGGAGAGCTTAAAACGAAATTTCAAGTCTCTGTGACTTACGAAAGATTTCATAGAATAAGTTACCGCACCTACTTACTTTCCTCTTACCTGGAACCACAGTTGCTGATAAACTTCTTATGGGACATATCCATGTCCTTCGCGCAGTAAGACGAGATGACGCCCTTTTCTAATGCCGGAGGCAATATTCCTCCTCACTATATATTTCCTATTTGTGCTACTGAGAAATCGGCGCATCTGTTCTCTCAACGAAGAAAAACATGAAGATGACAAAGATTGCTCGTGCTGCTTCATAACGATTACAGTTTTCTGGGAACGCAATAAAACCTACAGCTCGCATAAACAGCTTCGATCTTTATGCGAACCGAGTATATTATTCACTGATTTTGTAACTAATACCTTGGTCAATCAAGTGTGGCTCATTTAGGCATACCAATTCTCCGGAAGCAGCGCTAAAATTTAGCGCGAGAGAGAGACCTGTATGACGCACCGAAATGCCATCCGCACAACAACCATTCAAGAGATGCTCCTATAGTCCAACTTGCATCTCCTCGCAATTATTGCATACTCATGTACGTAATCATGAGATAATGACGCAAGAAGGAAAAATGCTACATGACAGAACCATGGACACCTAGCCTAAAGAATAGAGCAGCCACTTCCAATCTGCCAGGGCGTCCGCTGTTCACACGTCCTGATCATCTTTCGTTGAGGCCGCTCACAACTTCCCGTCCCTTTGTGGATCTGCATGGCTGCTTCTCGTATTGCCGACAACTGCCTGTTCACCCGTCAATAGCAGCGCGGATAGGAAACATATAGCGAGGACAAATAAATAATACATAGACGCAGGTGTTCCGTAAGAGGAAAGATTGCTTCCTGCATGGGAGTACGGCGTCGTCTCATCTAACTGCGCGAGAAACCTGGATATTTCCAGCAGTAATGTATCACTAACTGCGCTTCAGGATACTTTCTACGTTTTCCTTAACTAAATAGTAAACTTACCTTGATATGAAGTATTCAGAAAGGAAAAAAAAAACAGCACACGATACAGGACACAGAGAACATGACAAAGTGCTTTATCTGTCATATTCAATTTGTCATGCCGTCAGCAAGCTTTGTCATTTTCATAATGCCTTATCCAACCAACTCAAACTCTGCTCAAATGTTCAGACATCAATATCAGGTCATCCTGCAACCGATGAAAGACCAAATTATCAGACATGATCAGAAAAAAGAATGAGAACTACTTTCTCAAAAACAAAGCATATCATTACATCGTACTGAATCTGAAATATAACAACTAGTAGAGTACCGGGTAATCTCTTCAGGAGAGCATCTTGTTGTCTCATATCATATGCAGCGTAATAAACGCTACAGGTCTTAGAATCACTTATGTATGCCTCTTTTTCCAGTATAAAAATAACACACCACAAAATAATGACGTGTTGATATCGTGCCTCAGGTATGCGCAATATTGGTTCTTCAATCGACAATCGCAAAAGCATGAACGCAGGAACCTGAAAAGTATTGGTGGGTGCTGTGGATGTGGTCGTACTTGAGCCTTTCCGGCTGATAACAAAACAACAGACAAGCAAACAGACAGACGTTGAAATATCTGAAGAAAAACTATCGACTTTAAAAAATAGATGGCTGAGTTAAAACCCACGACCGGGACACGCAATTGAGATTGAGAACCTGACGCCCTTACGCTACACCACGAAATATAAGTCTTTACATGTTCATGACGTATATAACGTAGGTGATCTGTCTTAATTTTCTTGTTTGGACACGTACATTGAGCGTCTTCGCACGTGCGACAACCGAAAGGACTGTAGTTTACGTGTTTGGTGCGCACTTTGCGTGATCAGAACGTCAATCCGACACGTTTTGCTGCGGAAAACATTAGGGTAGTCGAAGGATTGCAGGGTCATCGCATTAGTTCTTCAAGTGTTTTGTCATTTTTCTGTAGAAAAGAACACATATCTCAACTGTACAATTAACAGTTCAGTTTTTGTCACGCCCTTGGGCATATATTTTCGATCATTATTGTGATGCTTTTCGAGTATACAGCCATAAAACTTCACTGTAGTGGTATATACAGTAGACTAACATCGGCCGACCTCGAGAAACGACGTTCGCTGCAAAAAGTGTGAGTATTAATTTACGAAAACTACAGTAACTATTATAATTTAGTTTCGTTAGGGACCGGTTCAATGAGATAATATTGCTTCAAAAAAGTACACAAATCAGAAAATAAAAACAAGAATATCAAGCATTCTAAGCGCCTTGCAATGCACCAAAGTTCACTTGTAGGCACTGGAAATGCTGTTCTTTTTACTGGTCATCTCCGAGGCCACGAGAAATGAAAGCAGAACTCATTACTGCATGCTTATTATAATTGGTGACCACTCACGATGCGTGGACACTTCGGTATACATAGATCAGGAGCAAACATACTTGAAAGATAAAGGCAGGGTGCAGTACGTAACAAAGACTGGAGGAAAGAAGAACACAAGCGCCACTCTTCTCTCCTCCAGGCCCTGTTACGCATTACGCCCCACTTCTATCTTTCATAATGAACCACTACCAGCTAGGCTGAAACTGCTTCACTAATTTTCATGGACTAAACGGACTAGGCACCCGTTTATAAACTTTTTCATCTAGTTTTCTCATGCTTGTCTAAATCTTAGTCATTTTTTTTTCGTTTACTTCCCTCTCTTTTTTTTCCCTTCTCTCCTCCTAGCTACCTTTGTTTCCGAAAGCGTAAGCAAGCGTCGTGGCCCCCCAGGTGGCAGTTACCAGCCCGCCTATTCTCTATTTCTTCTCTGTCCTTGTGTATTCATGTACGCAAATCAGATATTTAATTGTCTACTCAAAACAGCAAATCGTTTATCAGACGATCGCTTCCGAAATGGCGATGATCACATCTGCATAAATTCCACTTTGGCAATCACTTGTACTGTATCACTTCAGCTTGCACCTAAACGCGGTTTTCTTCTTAACTCTTATATTGCGTGCTCGGGTCTTTAAGGTACGAAGGCTGGAACAGTAGAGAAAGGAAAAGTGGGGCTGTTAACCAACCTAAAGGACCACTATGCTACGATACACTGGAAAAAGAGGTGGGAGTGTATTAAACATAGAAAGAGAGAGGGGGAGAAGAGCACGCACAAAGCCACACTTCTTGAAGTTATGATAACGCCGGTAGTCAAGAACAGCCGGTGTATAGTCTTGTGGCTTCAAGATGTTGAGCACTGCACGATGGCATGGGCTGGCTGCGTGGACATCCCCCAACCGACAATTACGACGTATGCCGCATGGTGACGCCATCATCTGTGAAAGTTGTGAATATGCTAGTCCAATGTATTCATGGCACTGTGGCCCAACGCTTGCTAAACCTTTTTAAAACCAAGGAGGTTACGCCCAGCGATTATAAGGTAGCAACCCTTTCTTGTCAGATAGTGCTCAATGTAAATGCTAATGGCTGCTAATGAGGAATGAGAGACAGGAGAATTCGGGTTTTCGTTAACGCGCACGCAGCGAATTTTTCATTGTTCAACAACGCACTGGAGAAATCTCCTACCGGCACCACCTTGCAGGTCAAAGCGTAAGACATGTTACGCACCACTACGAGAGACGAACGGGTGCCACTTTAAGGAGCTTCGCCCCTAAAAAAAAACTGGTACCAAGGAGGACAGTGGGACTGAAACCCTTTTGCGCTGCATGCCAGCCCAGTATTCTCCCACTGAACCACGCCGGTGCTTGGGACTAGTTCGCAAACTTGCCTTCGGCAGGCTTGATGTTTGGAAAGGAATCGGATTATTATCAGTAATAAAGCATTTTAGAACAGCAAAAGAACAACCAGTTGTCGCGCAATGCCAATAGCATAACGAGTGGGTCATTTCATACTCCAATCCATTAGGAAAGCTTGTTCTTGATCACCCATTAACTGTGGCGTATTACCCACTTCAGGCATAACTCCTCATCGTCGTAAGCCACTGCATGAATAATTTGCACAAACTTTCTTGCAAGTGTTTAGCGGATACCACTCTTCACAGAAGAATGATGAAGGATAGCGCCGCGAATGTCGGCCTACTACACAGAAATTATTATTATTAAAGCCGGAGTGGGTACCCAGCAAGCATGCTTGCAGCAGTTACCTAATGAGTGTTTGAAAAAAACTCTGAAAGGCCGCTCTACTGGCTTTCGCTGTGACTTTGCTGTGCCTTCCGCGCTGGCCTGGCGTAATTTTAGTAAGCTGAACGTTATGAAATGACGCCAAATATATGCAAATGTTGCGCGCACTGACGTATGTTGTTTGCTCTTGCGCAACGATGCCAAGGGGAACATGAGTATTAGCAACACCAGAAGCGATAACCTGATAGGAAGCACTGAGGCTCACGAAGTAGTCTCGGATACTGCTACAAAAATCGATTTAAGCGTATGGCACCCAACTACAAGTGACATTAACCCGACGTGACAGCTGTATCATTGTAGTACATGTGTAGTGCATATAAAATGCGATAGCCAACACTGCAACCACGTCGACGTTTCAAAAAATTTAGGGTCTATTTAAAAATTAAAGACAATGAGAACAAATATGTTGGTATTTAGTTTTATATATATGGTCAACCTCGGCTAAAGAATTATTTAGCGAAAATTCGTGTACTTGAAATGAAGTGTGCAGAGCATTTGCAACACTGAATTAAGCTACCTCCACTTCAATGAAAATGCATGCATTCTAGTAGGCCTGAGGCTTTTGTAGAGAGTACTCTTATTTTTACTAAAACAGAAATTAAACGAATGAGGTTTTGTGACCGTTACTTGACGACGGCAACCCCTTTCCGCTTGATTGTTACAAATAATAAAAAACAAAATAGCATATATACGTATATACAGTCCTACATAGGTGAGAGCAACATATATCCTATTGGCAGAACAAACACGTAGTCGCCACGCTTACTATTAACTATAGTCCGCTCAGTAGTGGTAAAAAATCTTCGTTTCTTCGAATAAGTGTTGCACCACCTTCATTGCTTTGCCATTTATTTAGATGGCCTTGGGTCAAGTATTTTATTCAACGCAAATGGCTACTCAGGATCTAACTTATGAAGTTCCTGTTTGAGTCGCCTTCGGTGTGTGTCGTGTTTCGGACAGTCGAGCAAGAGGTGATAGATATCCTCGTCGTCATGGCCGCATGATTATGCTGACGATGTTGCACGCTGAATACGAAGTAAGAAGTGCTCTTTGTAAGCAGTTCCGAGTTCTAGGTGGTATATCAGTGTATCGATACACCATGGGAGGTCACGGTCTAATTGACATTCAAGATTAGGATCAACAGCATATACGATTGATTCCTTTGTTTTGTCTGTGAACCAGGTAGACAAACATAATTCACGTTTCGTTCGTCTTAAAATTCTATTTACATCATAATGAGATACAGAAATGAGGCACCTTTGCGTAGAATGATGAGCGGTTTTCACCAACTCATCTGCCATTTCACTTCTTTTTATTCCGCAGGGACTGCGAACCCATTGAAATGCCACCCGATTATTCGACTTTGTAGCTTCCGAGAGCTCTTTCAGTACAGAGTACATATGCTATACGCACATCAATGTGTTTAGAAGTGACATTTTCTACACATGCGAGTGCCGCCATAGAATCTGTAATTACCACCCATTTTCTTGGTGTCATTGAAATTTTAATAGTGCTTATGGCTAGCACAATCGCTACGAGCTCCGACTTTGTTGAGAGCACCCTTGCTTACTAGTGCCATGAATATATATTGCCGCACCATCGCTGCAAAAAGAAAGTAAGAGTGATATTGCGAGAAAAACTGCGGAAAAAAGATCCGTTGCCTAAGTTCTTGTCTGATGTTCGAGGGAAAAAAATGTGGAAAGTTGCCTAACGCCATCTCGTGTCGCAAAATGTTTTAAAGAATAGAACTGAAAGCAAGAGTCATGTGGAATATTTGTAAGAACGCATCAAAGATTGATGCAGCTCAGCTGCCGAAAGGTATTTAAGGGATAACGTACAGAAAGAGATTGCGTGAACGTTGTTAAGTCGTCACTGCATTGAACATAAATGAAAACAGACGGCTGCAACGACGTTGGTCAACGCGACTTCACAGAACGTGGAAGCCAGCATCGCAATATAGTGTTTTGTATGGCTTTTGGTCAGCTATGCTTGCGTTGCGCAACTTAACGATGACGGCGCAGAAATGAGCCGAACTGTATGGATGCTGTCGTGGCTCGATTAATTTGGCCTTTACTCTTGAGAGAAAAAGAAAGGAGAATGTACTGGCAACTTACGCCACCTTATACAGATGGCTAATGTCTTGCTTACTTTCTACGTAGAAAGGGATTATATGGGCTTGAGATTTGCTATAAAAGAGTCTTCAACTATAGTTTAGAATGCACCTGTAACCAATATAAGGCTGCATTCGAAGAAAAGTAGTTTTGTGGAAGAAAGATGAGCGGAACAATTTTAGCCAGAATTTAATCTACTGCGCATAATTATCAACCACAGTTGCATAACTTCTGCAGAAATGCAGCACGACAGCTTATGCCACCTATAGTTAGGTTATAAAATGGCGTGATGACATCCCTACTGGTCAGCGCGGGCAGCGTTTCATAAGTTGGCAACAGCAATAACAACCACAAAAGTGAAAGGGTACTTTATGAATTCTTAACATACTGCTCGAAGCCAAACTACTTGCTTTCCTTCAGTAGATGAACGAAGCTAGCTGCCTGCCAGCCTGCCTGCCTGCCTGATTGCCAGCCTGCCAGCCTGCCTGTCTGCCAGCCCAGCCCAGCCCAGCCCAGCCCAGACCAGCCCAGCCAGCCTTGTTTGAGGGTTAATTTTTCTTTGTTAGACACAATAATATTAAGGCATAACAGAGAATCACGCCAAGAATAGTATAGGGAATGTTATTAGTATAATCGTAATGTAAATGTGAAAAAGAAAAGTTCACAAAAAGATAACTTCTCGTGGGCAGTGAGTCAACGTGTGATATCCGAACCTCCGATATCTGTCGGAAATTTTATGAGATTTGTTTAGCAACAGGACGATATTGAACGGAATATTTCCTTTATCTCTGTGCAGAGCAGAAAGATAGAGTGCCCTAGCTCAGGTAAACGTATCCTTTAATAAATCATCTCTCACTCTCATAGAACCAACCGGTCTCGTAACAAAGCTTGAAAAGTTAAACGCAAACTCTCGTGGAGGAAATGTACATCTGGCGACTAATTTCGCCACCGTAAAAAAGTAATCTCGCCAGATAAACACACTGAGGATTTCGAGTGAACAAGCCTCATAAGTAGCCACACTTAGTGCAGACCCTTTTTTATTCGCATCTTACGTATCTGGAGCAGCCCTGAGGCTCTGGGAGCTTAACATTGGAAGGGGTAGCATCACGGTCAACACGGCAATCAAACTTTATGGTCAGCCAGTCTTATCTCAATCGGTGTTCCTCGGGATCTTTTCGTACCTTAGTCATACTGTTAAACACCCGCTCAACTTCGCCAGGAATGTCCAAAGCTGCATCAGTTCGTTTTTTCTCGTCTGGTCTGGTGGCACAAAATTTTTATCTCGTCCGGCGTTAACACAATGACGAGATAAAGGCGGCTTTGCATTCGCCGACGTTTCTACCGTGTGCCTCCACACTTTATTGCGAATGCTAAGCAGTGACGATACGCCCGCTCAGACACTGGCTCGCTATCATCTCCATGGGGCCATCGCTACGTATCTTCCTGCCAGCTAGCGAAATGAACCATCGTCACCAATCAACCAAATTACCATCTTTGTATCGAGCCCTTCTGGCACTTCGCCGACGTTTGGGAGCTATATGATCCACCACCTGACCGACCATGAACCAAATGCTGTTAAAAGTAGCCAATATGAAATGCAAGATGGTCTAGTACTTGTACCCAGGTGCGCGTTAAAGAACCATAGATTGTCTCACAGTGTACATTCCTTGTTTGTACGTGACCACCTATAGTTCCACCTTTGCAAACTGCCCACTACTTCGTCCTTGCAAACATCCCACTACGCCCCATCACCGATCCACCACTTCACCGACCATAAAGCCGTTATAATAAAGGGGGCACGGAAGCAACGTATAGCTACCACTTAAGAATTGTAGAATTTCTTGTATAATTATATACAGTATTTGTATATATAACCCCCCAGCGCTTCGCCCCACTCATCATCATTCACTCCGTGGATATGCAGTGATTTCTTGGGCTAGTGTCTGCTTCCCACTCGAGATTGGTTGCAACGATGGCAAGTGGTACGCACTTCCACTTGCCCCAAGTGCGTCATGGTCGAGACATGCGACGATTGAATGTGTGGTCGCCCGTGTTTTCTGGCGTGCGATCCATGCTGGTTTTCGTGTACGTGTTTTGCCAACATGCGTGTATAGTGACCGACTTTCGCACGGGCACTTATTGACTATCTTAATGGTTGCGGCGCTGTTGAGCCTTTAGTGAACCCGACACGAGGCCGTGGCTGGGAATTGCCGCCGGCGTGATTTGTGCTCGATATTGCGGTAAATGAGACGAGATATCCTCGCGTTGCTTTGCTTTCTCTCCTCGGGGAGCACGTGTTTATTCGGCACTGGTCGTGTCCTTTCGTCACAGTTGAATACTAAATGGCACAACTCATGTTTCGACCAACGTGGTGCTAGATAGAGCCGGCCGAATATTTTTTCATGCATTAGTGGGTAACAACATGTGTTTTATAGCGTGCACTGTATCGTAGTAGTACTGTATTCCTTGTATCATAATATTCAATTGTGTGTTTTTTGTACATGCATGCCACATCTGACAAGTATATTGGAGTAATGGTGTGTTCACCACAACAGTGATGTTTGTCGGTGCAACCACATGTGCCAACGTCTATGTGCCCTTCACACTGAAATGGTATGAAACTTTTGTTTGGTACGTAATGTAAATGAACGCTTTCTAAACAGAACTTGCTGTTACTCACTGCAGTCTTTGTACCGGGAACCTTAAAAGCTCTCGCATATTAGAGTAAATCATACTCTAAACTATCTAACGTCTGTTATAAACCATCAGTGAGTGCAGTCATCACTTAAATAGCTTCGTGTGCTAGGTGTACGGCAAACTTTGTTATAACGCGAGCCCGTAAGAAGAGCTAACAGTGCTAGACAATTATAATATGTCCCTGAGCTACCGATCACCTCTCACATTAGTGCAACATGACTGTCTACCTCAGAGGATTAGCTTCAGGGTTTCACTGCTTTTTTTTATTCCTGCTGCTGTGTAAGTGGCAATGCACACGAAAGAAAAGCCTAATTCGCTAAATAGCACTTTGTACTGATGATACATCCGCGCGTTTTGTTTTGCACATTGATAGATTGCAACAAGTGCCTTTGCGATGCCATACTTTTATCAATGGTGTCGTATAACATAACCGGCGGCCTCTTCTTACACATGTTTACGATCAGGATATAAGGCAATTTGGACACTGGAAGCGATCGGTTGCAAATGCTCTCGTATCGCTTATCTTAGCACGACACCAAGCGTTGCACAGCAAAAGGAATAAATGAATGCATAGAGCAGAAGCACGGCAGTCCCTGACGTTTTTTTTTACTTTAAACTACTCACAAACAGTGATATCTCTGCGAAAAACATTTACCCTGTTGTTATTAGCACTTTACATTTCTTATGCGTGGCAATTAAAAATGCATTTTTATCTAACCCTACTACGGTTAACCTTTCTGAGATACTCATTTCTTTCTTTGTAAATAAAGTCTAATAGCCAAAAAAACGAGTTATTCGTCACTTTTTTCACTTTTTTTATTATTATTATATATAAGGAGATGTTGGCTTCGAGGTACCGTCGTTCTACCTAGATTATCTATCGTTGTGAGAACGTTACGGCTATGCTTGTCTTATGAATGCCTGTCTTCTTCCTTCCAAATTATGTTTCCCGACAATAACCACCAACGACTCGCTCCCAACGCAAACAGATCAAAGTAGATATGAAACCACACCGACATAAAACTTATCGCCTTCCTCTCGAATAGTGATCCTAGTCTTCTGAATGTGACAATACTTTCCGTGCTCAATGCTGAAAATAAAGCAGGGATACCAGTATTCAGAACACATCTCGCCAGCCATAGGGAGCCACCGTGCAATTGATTGATTGATTTGATTAATATGTGAAGTTTAACGTCCCAAACCACCATATGATCATGAGAGACGCCGTAGTGGAGGGTTCCGGAAATTTCGACCACCTGGGGTTCTTTGACGTGCACCCAAATCTGAGCACACGTACGGGCCTACAGCACTTTCACCTCCATCGGAAATGCAGCCGCCGCAGCCGTGATTCGAACCCGCGACCTGCGGGTCAGCAGCCGAGTACCTTAGCCACTTGACCCCTGCGGCGGGGCAACCACCGTGGCAGTCATACCAGCTTCATGGAAAACAGACAAGCCGTTATATGAAAAAAAAATATTTAATTTTAATGCAGGTCACTTAGCACTAATACCATTAGCTACGGTATTAGACATTTATTTATTCACCATCAATTGTGCACCTGCCAAAAGAGACCTGTCCGCCGAAGAATACTTGAAAGCGCCCTCCGTAAAAGCAAATGGCATATAGCAGAAGTCATAGCCTCTTCCTGGCTATTTTCGTACCGCAATTCTCTTTAACAGGCACGCAACGTTGCGCTTTTCGAAACCGTCCTGCTTCAGTAAGACCCAACTCATAAGGTATAAAAGTATACATATAAAAGCACCAATAACACTCATAACTGGAGAAAATGCTGGAATAAACGTGATATTGGGTACTCGTGCACTAGGCAGACTCTAACAATGGTAGCTAATAAAAAAATCAAGGATATTTGAATGCCATAATTTATTAAAAAACAAAGCGACCAAACAAACTTTGTTTCAGCTGTCCTAATCCTTTAGTGACGTGGAGCTATATTGTGGGCGTGGAATTTAAGAAGCTCTTTTTAGACGACCACGCGGCTTCAAACCATCGAACGAGACAGCTATAACCCTGTCTCACTAAAAGAACATCAGTGCTGAGGCGGCGGCACAGACAAAATTTGATTTTTCGGCGAATGAGGTGGGAGGGCGGTGGGGGGCATGGGTTCGCTGCGCTACCTCCTGGCTATGCCAACAGGCTGAAGGGTTCAATCAGCGAAAGACATTAAAGAAACGCAAACTAAACGTATTATGGTTCGTCATGTCGAAGCCAGTTTGCTAACCTGCTAGGTAAGAGAGGGACGGGGAGAGCAAATTGAGAAAGAAAAAGAGAGAACAATGAATTTGACCGCGTAGTCCCATTGTACGCCAACCCTTGTGGAAAACTCAGATGGACTTCGTGTGGATTGACTAATTATATTCTCACTCACGGCTCATCTTTTCTGTTTGCACGCACGTGGAGACGCGTTATCATCAATTGATTTCCAAAGCTGCATGCAATAAGCAACGAGACTGATTACTGCGGGAATCGAAGCCCCTGAGTCACTTACAAGCTGATATGTTTACCTCGGTTTGTTTTTTATTTGTTCATTTACTTGTTTCGCTACTTTCGAGGCCCGAGGGCGTAACAGAAATGAGTGGGTGACAGCACGCTCCATAATAAGAGAAATAATAAAAAAATAAGAGGCTGCTCAAGGTAAATATCGCATCCAACAGCAACCTCAAAAGTGACAATATTCGTCAGCAAGGCAATAGAGGTGGCCAGGTGGTTCTAGTCGCCGGAACTAATGAAAATAATGAAATCAGGAAAGATTTTGGAATGTTAAGAAAGCATGTTTATTTTAGAGAGATGATGAGATCTATTTTATATAGATCTGGTAGTGTGGTGGTGGTGGTGGTATGGTGTGGATCGTACCTTTATATCTAATAAGCATTGTAGTTTACAAAAAACACAAAATAAAAACAATGTGCTATGAATGCAGTACCTTTTTTATGCAGTGAATTCGATTTGATTTTACTGACCTCATAGCAAAACAATACAATGGTGGCACTAAACTTCACTTTTGTTTCTGCATTAGTACTAAAAATACATGAATTGAAATTTCTTTGGACAAAGATGCTTTCATGTTCAATCTTACGCATTTCCGCTTATTCTTCCTTGTGCCACCTTGAGGTGCTGAAGACGTCTCAAAACAGGCCAAAATTGTGTTTTTGCTATGTTCACGGTTTTATACTGAAGCCTATTTGCCACTTTATAAAAAGAGGTATGTCTTTTTATAAGGATGTCTATAGGAATATTTGCTGCATTTGAATTACAATCATTGTTTGCGAAAAAATTCTCGAAAACACTACAATTTACTCAACTTTTCAACTATACATGCAAAGGTGCAGAAAAAATAGATGCTATAAGAAAGTGCCCTATACAAACACCGCAATGCTCGAAAAAAATGTAAAATGTTGAAAGAATGCCTGGATGTAGGTTGATTTCTATCAAAGTATTTATTTATCGTACGTGATTTACAAATAATTCCTGAAGTTCCAATGTCACTTGTCTAAATTACTTTTGCCACAATGATGCTTTCGGGAAGTTACTGTTGAAAGGATATATATATGTGAGTGACTTTCTCGGATTTATTGAAATGGACTAATTTTTCTCTAGCATCGAGATTGGGATAGTTGGCGTGGAATCGCCCTGGTACAACCGTCAGCTAAAATTTATTGTGCGAAATACGTGACGTATTCTCAATTAAGTAGAGACGATATTTCTAAACTCGGAAGCATCATCAACGCACTACGAATATTGCCGTGCTTGACATATATGACGAAATAAGCAGTGTTAGAACGCTGCAACACTGAACCAACCTTTTGTAAATACAAGTGGCGGTAACCTCCGCCAAGCAAACTCAAGACTCATTTGTCACTCCTTACGCAGCTAATTTTAATCCTCAATTTTGTGCAAACTGCTTGTGCAAGGCGAGTTGCGAACTACCCGTGGGCTAATCTATGAGAACGTAATCACAGTATTATCAATCACCTAAGTCAGTAGAATAGAAAAAAAAGAAACCAAAGAACAGTGCCTAATACTTTAGTTGCAGCATGCTTCCATGGCCTAAATTAGCCCAACGCATTTCAGGAGCATTGCGAAAATCTTGTGCAGAAAATGAGGATCCTTTCGCTAACTTTCGTGACGGCATGAAATATCACAGTAAGAAACAAATACAGCCACAGCTTGCCGTTTCTTAGCATTGCTCAAGAATTATTACAGGCACGATTATGTTTGTGTGTCGTATACACAGTCTGCTAGACTTAGTGAATGAAAAAGCGTACAAAACGGTAATATATGGCTGCCTGCAAGTTACACAAAATTGCGCGCAGTCTATTTCCCCCAAACGAACTTCTATGCTCATATTTTATATAAAAATACAGGCATAACTACCACGCATTGCGTCACTTGTCTGATGCATCATCTTTCATGAATAGAAATCTCCAATGTTATAGAATATGAATGAACGAGAATAAAGCAGCCATTTTCATTTTTGTAAACAGTCTCCACTGCCTCTTCGGCTCTCATACTAAATTTTATGGTGATTCTGCCGCTGCCAATTGGGCTTTCTTCCATAAAGAAACAATGTGTTGACCATAAGGAATAGCATAGGACGCACTCAATAACGCGGCAGAAATGTTCTGTGTACAGATGGTTAACGAGTGAAGATGTCCAGTGCAGCCCCAAGTGTTTATCGCTGATATCGATGATTCAATGATGTTCTATGAAGTTGCTAGTCATGTTCGAACTAAAATCTTGATTTGTACTTGTTTCCATGGAAGCGAAATCCTTATAACCTGGCTGTTTACAATATAGTGCATCTTAAAAATACCGCATGGTCAGAATTTCTTGAGTCCTTATCTACAGAGTCTCTCATATTCATGCTGCGGCTTTCACACCTGCCATCTTTATATATTTTTTGTGTTTTACGATTTCTTTTTTTTCTTGTTACTTTTTCAGTGTGTTGGTGTTTCTAGTCTCTTTCTTTACTTTCTTTCTATTTAGTGGACCTGTGGTGAGAAATGAAGTTTGGCCAATTACTGGGGAACATAGATCTTGCGCACATAGAACGGAACAATTGAACAATAAAAATTTTGTCCATAGCCTTATAGAGCTTCGATGTAAAAAACTATCAAGCATAATCATAGAAATCAAGATGAGTGATTCAATCTAGAAAGAATTGCGAAAAATTCAATTTAGATATTTATATGTTGAACCAAGTTCCCCCTTATTAGGCTGTCGGATCAATTGTAAAAAAATTGCCATGATTTCAATACTCAGGAGCCAGTCCCAAATCACCTAAAAATGCTTTTATAGGAACCTAATGGTTTTCAAATTGACTTTGCAGAACAGCGAGCATAGTTCAATCATATATATATATATATATATATATATATATATATATATATATATATATATATATATAGTCTAGTAAATCCTCCGTGAGGATCTACTAGACTATATGCAACGCTACGGCCACTCAACCACCATGCCTGCCATATATATATATATATATATATATATATATATATATATATATATATATATATATATATGTGTGTGTGTGTGTGTGTGTGTGTGTGATTTTTATCGGACACTGAAGGAGGAGGACAAGAACAACAAGAGAGAAGGCAGGGAGGTAAACCAGGCACATGCCCGGTTTGCTACCCAACGCTGGGGGATGGGAAGGGGGGGCATAATGCCAAGCAAAGTACAGGGGAAGTTATTAGACTGAATTTTAATGTAAATGTGAAGAAAAAAATGGGTGAAAAGATAACTTGCCAAGGGCAGGAAGCGAACCTGCAAATAAAGCGTTCGGTGCTCTACCACTGGGCTACCATGGCGGCCATCCTCCCAGCCACTTTATTGGGTATATACCCAGCACCCCCACCAAATATAATAGAGAACTGTGACAGTCAGAACTGTTATTTGAAACTAAGTTGGAGCGTAGGCCTAGCCAGCGAAAGCAGCAATAACGTCCGGTGCGAGTGTCTTGTGCTTAGCGCTGATGATGTGTTTTCCGTCCTATGCATGACCCACTACATTCATCACTACAATGTGAATTTAAACGTGGGAGTGTCAGTCAGTGCCCTCAGTAGCCATGGCGGCGAGTGTGGCACACTCGTTATGAGCCTGTTTGGCGTCACGTAGCACGTGAACTTTTTACGAGCTGGCAGCTGACCTATAATCACTCATATACAACCTAGGGCACTAAGTCTCCAGTAGGAGACACTCGTCAATCAGTAAGGGAAATAAATGTATACCTAAGGGCTCGTTTTCCCGTGTTTTGACACAATACTATGAGATTTAACAGATAATATTGCCAAGGAAAGTATAGGGGAAGTTAAAAGACTGAATTGTAATGTAAATGTGAAGATAGAAACGTGGGTGAAAAGATAACTTGCCGTGGGCAGGAACCGAACCAGCGCGGGTTCTGTTCCTGCCCACGGCAAGTTATCTTTTATCTTGCAGAGCATCAGAACCTCCTATAGGTAGGTGGCACACGCTATTCCAGGAGTCTGAACTCTTTGAGCCAACGTGTGCTCCGCACTTTTTTTTTAATCAGGGTCGCCGAAGCATTTCTTGAGTTATTAGGCGAAATGATTCCACGTTGTTAAGGAACCTTCTTGGTTTTTGTACCACACAAGAGCGGTTTCTGTGAGAGACAGCGCGACATTTCCCAGTTGGTCGGTGGGATCCGAGTAGTTGTACCGGCGCACCCTTTTGTAATGTGTCAGCCACGCATCCACGTCTTCTCCTGCTCTAACCGCGAACGGGCGGGATTACATATAGTGATACCGAGGTGCAGCCGGCACTGACCTTTTCGTGGTTGAGAAGCCGTGACCTTAGCTCTCGGCCATGATGGTTGTTGTCGGTGGCAGCGCGTCAAGACGATGGCTCCGGCGAAGTTCAAACAGCCGTGGCTCCATGGTTCGTCCATGTGTTGTACCCAGCACCGTGGTGCTGGGTACAACATATCTACCAGTCTATTACGTTTAGAAATGTGTCTATTCCGCTGTGGCGTACCGGTAGACTTGAAGGTGTCGTAAACCAGAGGGCTATCTCGCTATATATATATATATATATATATATATATATATATATATATATATATATATATATATATTATTAAGACCAATTGGCGACTCCAGCAATTCATGCGGCACCTAGCGGCATTATAGGGAAGCTGCGTACTGAGGTCTAAAGAATCGAAGCGCCAGTCGTACATGGTAGGAGCCCTGTAGGATGATGCCACCCGTGAAGAAAAAACGGACGGCCAAGCAGATTTCTTCTTTTCAGATGAGGCACCAATGTAAACTTGTTAACTCTAACCTATTAAATGACCATTGTATCCAGTGACTACATGTCGCTGTGGCGCACGAAGTATGTAAACAAATTTCACAGAGACGCTGTGTGCCATGTGCATTACACACACAACGCAACCACTTCAACAACGCCGCTTGCGCTTGCGGGACCACTGGTGTCAACTAATGTTCAATTCCAATGACGGAGTCGGTGCAGCCGACCGACTCCGCGAGCGAGCACTCGACTCTGGCGTAGAGCAAATCCTCCAAATCCGCCATCGGAACACAACCCGCCCTTCTGGAGCAAGGTGGAAGCTGCCGCGTTACCCAGGATACCTTGCGCTGTCTTTTCCGCTGTCTGTTTCCCACGTGGTTTACCAGCATCGCCGCATCGTTTGTTTGCTTGTTCAGCGCTATTCACCTGTGTGGAATGGATATCACGCCAAGCGTGCAACAGCTATTGTCCACGATGTCTGCTGTCGCTATCGAGAAGCAGAAGCATTTCCGCACGCTTTGCCGAGGTAGCCGAGCCGTCCATGCCGTCCGCCATTATCAACACAACTCGCGCCGCGCCAGCCACACCCCCAAGCAGGCAAACGTGTTAAAGGAAATACGTCACGTGGAGTTCCGGTCCACTCCACCGATTTCGGCGGAGCAGTTTTTCCTGCTCCACGGAGGGACTCCCGCTCTGAATCCCCTCCGGCTCTCTCCTTGGAACTCTTGACTCTCGCTCTCACTCTGTCATTGGAACACACTTGCTCTGAAAGGAGCAGAAAAACTTGCTCCGACTCCGCCATTGGAATTCAACATAAAATAAGATGCTCCGCGTCAACAACCCGCTCCCCTTCTACAAAGTAACGCCAAGTGTCATCACACTGCAGAAAACTCATTATTTGTGTAAACTCATTATTTTTGTCAACGACAGCGGATGCGGTGACCTCCATGAATCCGCCATGCTGCGACTCCGAAGCGCCCTCTAATGTTAATTTGTGTTGCGAGTATCAACGAGAAAGCCAAGACATGACACATTTATTCGGGGAATCTATCTCAACTGTAGCTGATTTGCTGCGGGCAGCTGCTATTCAAACGAGATTTGTCTGGCCGGAGCTGCAGGTCTGATACGCAGGTCTGCATCGGCATGCATCATGGTCCGTAGAATCTCCGCGGTCTACTCTGACAAACGTAGTATTCACGCGTATCGCTAACCGACAAGCGCATGTGCTGCGCAGTAGGGGTGCCCTCGTGCCACAGGTACTCCAAATAAGGATCCACTGCCGTGAATTGGCGACAAACCTAACGGGGTGTGACGGCGTGTGGATGGCAGAGCTGGTGCGGTTAACACTGAACGGTGAATAGCACACGCGGTGCCCGTGTAGACTGAGTTGTTAGCCTGACTGTTTATTGTTACTTGTACGAATACATGTTTTTGCGAGTTCTCGTGCAATGCAAAATTCTGGCAGTCGGGGCAAGACGGTGAGAACCCCACAAAACTTACCGCGGGGTGTCTCAGCTAAACGCCAGACCATTGGCCTACATTGTTCATTTCGCCTTTGAGAGTAGCTTCGGCAATTCCATGCAACTCGTTTCGTGAATAGTAGAATGAGCCGTAAGAAACAGGTTTTGTCCTAATATCGGAAAGATCTAATTAGGTGTAAAAAATTGATCAGAAGGATGGTGGAGTCTATAATGAACACCTTGCAACTACAGCAGTGTTGAGACGCAGCACCTACTGCACCCATTTAACCGCTGTTTGCAGCTGGAATCTGTATACGCCACGTGGAATCAGCATCCACTGTAGCTGTGCTTGTATGGGTTGATGCATTTTCTCCTATGTTTTTCAACGCTATGTTTATAACATAATAAGGTAAGCAAAAAAAACCTCGATTTAAACTCTCAGAACTATTCATTAAATTTGCGCCCGCCCTTTCTTTCAAAGAGAAAGCTGTCTCGTTTCCCGGACGGAGAGTCTATTGTGTTGAAGGAAATATAAACAACATGACGTTCCCGATAGCGCACGGTACGTTGAAAGTAGCATATTTTACTTTAGTGTATCTATGGTGTCTAGATGTATACCTATAGTGAACAGGGTACCTCAAACGCGAGACATGGCGTACTACGATGCGACGACACACTGAGAACAGGAAAATAGCAAAAATAAGAAAGTACTAAATAAAACAAGCGAAGTCGTTCGACTTTAAACCTCCGACAGCTTATTTCTATGCTCCTAAACCCCAGCAGCGAGGATCTGAAGGGAGGGGTGGGGGAGTGTTTCGACGTTCTTGGGAATCTCTGTCAAGCGGGTGGCAGAGAAAATTACCACCCGGTCATTTGACAACGTCCTTTCTTCTAGCACAGCGGCGTATGTCGGGACGCAATCCTGTTAGTTTAGACACACACAGGCTTGAATATCGAACAGACCTGTCACGTCACTAAAAGATGCCTTTGGGTGCATTTTTATTAAACAGACTTGTTGCTCGAGAAAGGGCGATTTCAGTAGCCGATACAGGCGTTGCCTCGCTTTTACAAAAGAATTGAAGTCAAGTTGTTGACTTGAGGTAATCTTTACAAGTGTATCCTCCTCTCTCCCCCATTTGCTATTTCTCTGATTGATTGCCATGTGGTGTTTAACGTCCCAAAACCAACACATGATTACGAGAGACGCCGCAGTAGAGGGCTCCGAAAATTTCGACCACATGGGGTTCTTTATTGTGCATCCAAATCTGAGCACACGGGCCTACAAAGTTTTCGCCTCCATCGAAAATGCAGCCGCTGCAGCCGCAATTCGCACGCGTGACCGGCGAATCAGCAGCCGAGTACCTTAGCCACTGGACCAGCGTGGCACGGCATTAACTTAACAAGAAACTTTATGTCCACGCTTAGCGCTATGCTCAGTTTTGTGCATGCATGCACAGCTAGCGCTTTAGTGACATGACAACTCTAAATGTTAGAGGCATCAAATGCATAAAGATAAACTCAATTTGATTCTTACCAGCATATTGTATAGTGTACAAGAGAAAACGCAAAGCATCTTTATTTGCCTTTCGGGACTTCCCTTCTTCTATAATGCAGGGTAGCTACCGGGTCAGCCCCGGTTAACATCTCCGCGTTGACAAACGTACAGACAGACAGACAGACAGACAGACAGACAGACAGACAGACAGACAGACAGACAGACAGACAGACAGACAGACAGACAGACAGACAGACAGACAGACAGACAGACAGACAGACAGACAGACAGACAGAAGACAGACAGACAGACAGACAGACAGACAGACGGCGGTGGTCAGCGGACAATTCACAGTTTACCAATAAAAGCATCCGAAGCTTCGCCACCCTCATCATTCACTCAGTAGATATGCTGTGATTTTCGGCACGTGAAGGCTGACCCAAAATTTCGTGGGAATGAAACTAAGGGTATATCCGCTATCACGCGTCCTTACGTCTGTGTGTTAAGGAAAATTCCTACACGATTCATAGTACTCGGTACTCAACTACGGGAGTGCAGAAAGCCGTAGAACGAAGAAAAACGGCTGCTCTGGTTTGATAGAATTTTATTTTCAGATATATCTTACATAACCTATGCGTACACACGAAGATATACAACGATGATCATGCGTATGGGCTGTGTAAGCTGTTATGTACAGCGAAAATAACTTATTGGCGTATGCGGTGATGTTCATAGGTACAATGCGGAAATTGTACAAGGATGGTACATTCATAAAACTCCGAGATGATGAAACCTATATAAACATTAAAGACTATGTGCGCAAACAAAGGAGCCTTTCACAATGTAAGGTGATGTTCTTGCATCAGCCTATGAGGACAATTGGCTCTCGTGCGCAAAAACAATAATTCACAAAAAGGACATGTTTATGATAAAGGAAAAACGTATTCACACTGCAATTCCACAGCGGTCGAAATTCTAGCCCACCTTCTCAGTGGGGGGGAAAGGAATGGGCACTATGTTGTTTTTTACAATAAGGAATCGCGTAGACCAGCGTCGGAGGAAAGCCTCCTCTCCCAAAATAACTAGTTCTTCATTGGAATGCATAAGCATTACGTTTCTTAACCGATGTAGCAGAGGAAACATGGCTCTCTGAGGGCGTCCCCTAAGATGCGCCAGTCCCCTCCGCTTCCATAAGACGAAGGCTCCAATAGCCAATAAATGTTCGACAGAAATGTCCCTGTGGCGATACTTCCATTGCATGCTCATTTGGAAAATATTGGTAACAATGCGCCAAAAAGTGCGTGCTACAATAGTGCGTGCATCCATGAAAAACATGGTGCCGCGTTACGACGCGGCCGCATTGCAGGCATGTGGCGGAGGGCGCCACGCCCCACGCCGCAAGGCGGACGGCCGGCGGTAGAGCCGCCCATTCATTAAGCCAGTTCAAATCACGGACTTCGGAGGGGAGGGACATGTTTCTAAGAGCCCAACGTCTTCTCGCGCTGCATTTCTGGCACTGTTCGTCAGTTAGACTTTTCAATGCTATTTGCTGTCTCATGTCGGTGGGAGACATTTCCATCAGTTTTTGAACGGGAAAATCCTTTCACCATTGTTGCATACGTTTTACCACATGCGTATAATACGCCGGTGGCTGTTCAGCGGCTGGTCCAGTTTCGTTTGTCAAGTCGAAAAGCCTTCTAGAGGTGCCTAGCAGATGTACGACGAGTTGCCTGCCTCGATACGATGAGTTTTTAAAAGTGTCCATGTGTTTCTTAGAGCCAACATACGGAACAATATATCCAGGTTTGGCATACTGAGCCCTCCCCCTTTTACTGGTAGGTGGACCAAGGCTCTTGCAACAGCTTCAGCGTGGCCATCCCAAAAAAAGGAGCCACACGCAGTGGCCACACTCAGCAAAACCTGACGAGGCAGTCGAGCAATTCTGGCTACATAAGCAGTGGCGCTGTTATGCTTGATTTGATAAGATAGGCTCCTTCAGTGAAAGGTAAGTGAAAAGTTCTGGTGATTTCAATGCATCTGTCTACTTCACGTTGAATCTCTTTTCATGTGGTGCGAGCCACCTCACCAGTCGCAAGGAAGGTTACACCTAGGACTTGAACTTCATTAACGATTTGGACGCCCAACTGGTAATTCTTCAATGTGCACTCAAAAGCACAATGCCTTGCTTTTTCCTGGATTAAGGCGTGCCCCGGCCAAATAACTAAGTGCGGGAAATTTTCGCAAGAAGGTTCTATAACTAATCATGTTCCGAATAAACAACAAGATGTCATTGGCGTATGCCGCCACTTTCACTTATGCCTGGCCTGGCACAGGAAAACAGCGTATCGATGTGCATCTCTGAATTTGTAGCAATAATGGACCAATACACAGAACAAATAGTATTGCGGAGAGGGGACAACGTTGTCAAATGCCCCTGCTTACTGCAATGGGTGCAGATGTATATCCATTTCCTACTAAGGACGTTTCTAAGTCAGTGTAGAACAAGCGGAGAACTTTGGTTAAACGTGCTGGGAAGCCGTAACACTCCAGCACAGCGAAGAGATAGGTATATTCGACATGTTCAAAGGTACTTTCCTGATCCAAGGAAACTAAAATGCCAGCTATTTCTGTTCTTGTAGCGTACGTGAATAAATCACGAGTCAGCGCAAACGAAGAAGAAATCGTATGACCTTGAACACAGCATGTTTGTATGTCGCTTACTATTTCCGGTAGAGCTGTAGTTATGCGGTGTAAAAGGATGGCTGTCAATATCTTATCTTAGTTAAGTAGGGAAATGGGCCTCCACGCCCATTGATTGGTCGGCTCTCCCTCGCTTTTAAGCAAGAGTATAACTCGGCTCTCTCGTAACGTAACCGGTCTGATCCCTTTAGCAAGAAGCCCATTTAGCATTGTAAAAAAATGGACAAGTATTTTATCCAAGAACGTTTTGTAGAAGCCTAAAGGTACCCAGTCAGGGCCAGCTGCGGTGGTAGCGTTCATATGCTGAAGAACGGCTGCTCAAATTGCGACGCTTGCATAGCGGTGGTTCATGGAATCAATGTATAAACTTTTCACCGGTGATGTTCTATAAGCTCCACTTTACAAACGGAGACCGAGATTGCGCACAGGGTCCAGGCGCTAAAAGTGTGTTTAGAAAAAGCTGTTAACAATTTAGAGTATCAGACGAAAACAGGCGCTCTTCTTTTATATGGTCTGCAAAATTACTACTTCTGGAGACAACGAGTGTGTGTTTTAGCAGAGATACCTCTTGCTATAGCAGCAGTATAACAGCACAAGCTTTGAACATGAAATTATTGAATTTGTCTTCTAAGTTAAGTGCACAGACTTTGCTGGATAAGCCATATCAGATTGCTTTTCGCAAGAAGCAACGAAGCTCAATTGAAGCATGTCATCATGCAAAAAAAAATGGCTTAGAAAACTTGGAGGGAGCATGCTGGAGTAGAATAGCGTAATCCAGCCCTGTGCGCGTGCGCGCTGTCTTGAACTGTGCCACAATAAGCAGAACGATTATACGTGTAGCTTTGGCCGCTTCAAATAATCTCTGAATTGCTACAGCACATATACATTTACGAAGTTCCCGCGCCATAATTCTTTGTTTTGTCAATTGGTGAAGTACCCGCATTTCATCCGTAAGGTGCCACTAGCACTTGTGTAGCTGCACACTTTTTGATGTGTTGGCAGCTTTACACAACCTTTGGCCTTGTTGCTCGGTTCACGCGTTTCGACGCCCGACATGAATCAGTGATTCTGCCAAGCAGCATTACAAGCATGTACCAGAATCCTTCCGCCCTTCATGATATTCACATAATATTCCTTTTCAAAGCAGTTTCAAGCAATGACGTGACTCTACAAACGAAAAGAATAACGTTACACCAGTTTTTTTTTTTTGTTTATGAACTGTGCTCATCCGCTGCTTTGAACAATTTGCAAGTGAACTTCGGCGATCATTTACAAAGTTTTGTGGTATCATGCAAGGATTCATAAATGTAGTGTACAAGAATCAGTGCATTTTGTGACAGCCAAATTGCACAATGATTACTTGTTTTCTCTCTCTCTCTCTCTCTCTCTCTATATATATATATATATATATATGTATATATATGAGTGTGTGTGTGTGTGTGTTTGTGTGTGTTTGTGTGTGTTTGTGTGTCTGATGGTGATCGGTCTTCGATCGAAACGTCTTTATGTGAATGTGAGAAGTAGTTATAGAGGTGTGATATTCCGCAAAAGAACTTTTTGTTGCCGGGAGTGCGCTTCGAACTTTGGGGCAACCAGTGGAATGTGTCGCGCTAAACATATTTATATACTATTACTGGTGTGAGCATTTACCACGAAGCAATTTCTTCTTTCATTTCAAAGCGCTACCCATTCATGATTACCAGAGTTCTTTTTTTTTCGTTTTACCTCTTTTTAGTTTTGGCCTTGGCGAAAAACTGCAATATGCTGCATGTTTAGTGTTCCTTATATAAAGCACAAAGTTTTTCACGAGTAATGTATTCATATTTTCTGCTGTATAGGTTCTCATATTATAATAATAAACTACTTTGGGAGAAAATGAAGCAGGATCACTGCCAGAATGTTGTAATGAATTTGAGGGAAATGACATTTGGACTCATACTGCGGTTTAATTTTAGCAATGTAGCGGTCCAAGTAAAAATAGGGCTTGTTTAATGTTGCAAAGCATGGCTTGCCAAGAAGACATACAGAAAGTGTCTGAAGCGTAGATTTGTTTTAAGGGAGGAAAAAAAGCCCATCTGAACATCCGTAAGGTACGATGAAGCTTGCCATTGCCTATCCTTCACTGCATAGCCTTCACGGCGTGTGTTTTGAAAGCAGGAAAGCTGCTTTCTCTGCACATCCAAGCAGAAGAAGGTATTATTAGTGTATTTCCAAGCAGATGCATATTTTTGTGGTATAGAACACTTGTTTGCCATGAAAATGGCCGATTCTAACTCACACCCGTAAATTTTTACTTTACTTATTTTATTTGTAAATTTCTCGATTTTTCAGTCACAGACGAGATGATGATTTTTCGCTCGCCACCAACAATGTCCACGCTGGCACCATTGCTTGAATTTTGGTGAAATCAGCTCCATTAAGCCATGACGTTAATACATGTTACACGGCTTCTAGTATCGAACGGGATCACTTACTTGGACTATCAAGAGCAACAAGAAACATTGTGTTCTGATACTGCAGGAATGCATAAGTTCCTTAGGTGCAAAAAGTATTTCAGACATACGTGTTGGCCATCTGCTCCACTCACTGTTAATACCCACTCACTGTTAATACTGCTCCACTCACTGTCAATGTTAATAATATTTATTTTTCTCAAAAAAAAGCATGATCTTATAAAGCACGTTGAAGGCGATGTCTCTAGAAATATTGACTACCTGGTGTTCGTTATTGGCGGCTAACACGAGCGTTGGAACAGTACACGAGATTCAAGCGTTTAGGCTCCATCAAAACGGTATAATTTTGTGCGGCGGCTACCCTAAATTGTTAAAGACTCTAGCGAACCGTTCATATTAACTCGGGGTTGAAAATCGAGACCACCTGCCTAAGTATAGCTGTAATTTTCTAGCACTTAACTTTTTTCTAACGTTTGCACATTGGCTGATAGACTTCATTCTGAACGATTCTCTAGATTTATAATGTATATTGAAAGATTTGTTCCTGATCGTGTATCACTTTTGGCATGATTTCTTTTTTTTTGCACAATGAAGACTTCCCAGTTTAGGTACTAGTGCCATTTAGGGCTGATGAACGGAGCAATATTACTAACAAAAAGCCCTGATCGATGCATCGCCCGGCTATATAATTTTCGGACTGCACGTTGAGTGGGATATGTTACCTATATTTGACGTGTCGACCAAAGAACAAAGAAACAAAAATGAGGCGCACGCAAGAGACATCCATAATACCCTCTGTCAGCGAGAGTGATTATGCGGAAGTGATGGATGCCCAGCGAGTGTATTTTATTGCTTCAAACACGTCCAGCAAAGCTGCGTTGTGGAGACGAGTGTGGTTGGGTCAAGACAGGCTTTGCCGGGTGACGTCGCCATTCTATGCGGTAAAAAGGCGTCGTATATCCGCGCTATCACGTAACATTTTTCTTCCCTGTGAAAAATGTGGTCACTAAGGGCATAAATTTCTAAGTCATAAAGCGAACGCCATTCAACTCGAGAAACTTGTTGCAGCGGCCCAGCGCCAGAGGCCAGTCAGAGTCGAGTAAAATAAATGAATTCCTGCGTTTGCTGCATCTAGGGTAGCTGAAAAAAGTAGAAATAAATATTTGGAGAGTTACTCCTTATTGATCGCGAAATCTAAGCCCACACGAACGGACGCAGCAAAGAAACAGCACATTAAAGCACTCATTTGCTACGTATATACGTGGTACTCTTAACATTTTAACTGAAATTTTGCAATGAAGTTCACAAAGAAGCTTTCGCTTAGAGGTAATGAAGTTGTAGTGTGTGAGAAATACCTTTATTCAGTTCCCAATGGAGACTAACTAAACGTGAACCGCCATGGCCGACCCAGTGACCATCAGGCCAGACCTGACAGCCCTCTCGCGGGTCTTCTGTACGGCCAGGATTTTGAGACAACTTGTCCAGCGACTTCAAAAGCTTCATCATTTCCTTTTTGGGTGGAACAGGCCTCCACAGTAGATGTATCCACACTCGGTGACAACTTTTCTTCGCAACACTGCGTAAGTTAGAGCACCAAAGTGCGTGCCTGCTACACACACACGCATATACACACACACAAAACACACACACACACAAACACACACACAAACAGTGCTTCAGTGTACTCATAACTTTCTTTTTTTTTCTTTGTCTAAATAGATACTACTTTACTCATTGTGAGACCGAAACGAAGTGCGATAGGATGTAGTTCATCTTCGAAGAATGATTTTCTTTTATTTTTTTGCGCAGCGCCGCCTTTCCCGCCCAATATTTTGCCAAGGAAACATGGCGCTTGTGACGTCAGTGTGCGGCCGCATACACACTGTTTAATTCTTCAAGAAAAACATACCTGTAATAGTACTCCGAAATGTACACTCAGCAACCAAAACGTTTCTCCTATTCGTAATTTGTATGTATAGGTTTTTTTTTTAAGAAGCGTTACCGATGCGAGCGAGCAAGACCGAAAGCAACGGCAAGCTTGCGGAGCAACGCAAAATTCTCGGAAGCCCTTCTTCCGTAGCCTTCGCTCCTATGTCACGTTGTCGCCACGTACAATTACGATAATTCATGTCATACACAATCTTGTAAATTAGGGCAGTGATTAGGCCAAATATTCAATGTCTTGATAACTACTAAATAATTCATCAGCATTAAATATTACTTTCTTCTCACATCAGCACTCTGAAGTTTGCTCGGCTAATTGTTATCAGTAAAAATAAATTTCCAAAACAGAAATGCCATTAGGCCTACATGAAGGAGCCCGGTCTGTAAATTCACGAAATTAGATTTTAATGTCACGCATTTGTCCTATTTTTTAGGAGAAATGTAATGCGAGATGTATTGATGCACTGTAAGCTACGATTGCAAATGGCTACGGTTCAACTAGGCATACAGATGCTCTGTCATGCTGCGATGCAGTAAAACAACATGAGCGAAAAAAATGGCAGCATATCGATGGGGTGAAAGATTGAGAGTGGGGCAAAGCACCCGTCCGTCCACTCGTTCTTGCTTCCGTCTGTCTGTGCGTCCGTCTGTGTGACCGTCCATGCATCCACCCCTGCGTTCGTCCATGCGTCCATCTGTTCGTGCAGCCGTCCGTGCAGCCGTCCGTACGTCCGTCCATGCATCTGTCTGTGTGTCCGTTCGTCCGTCTAGTCAACACTCCAAGTACTACCATCTCGGATCTTTTCATCATATTGTCACGTTACTCTTGACAAATGTGATAAAAATGGGCTCGTTTAGTTGACTACTCAAGCAGCGGCTCAGAGAGATCGTCTTTGTCTTCTTTCACACCTCGATCTCACCCAAGCAAACCATGTGGCAATAGTCCCTCCCTTTGAAAGCATCGACTCGATGCTCGTAAATAAAAAAAAGGAAGGTATACACACGCAGGTATAGATAACCAAAAGAGGGAGAGTGCCACTACTCGCAGCGCAAATGAGGAAGTTTCGCCAACGGTTGCGCCTAGCGCAAAAAGAAAAGGCATAAAAACACAAGAGAACACAAACAGCAGCAGCAACGCAATGTCACGGCATGTCGTAGCACGTGAAACCACAAGGGCTACTGTGTGAAGTAGGGCTTCCGCCGAACGACATGCACGGTTTCGGGCCGAAGCTGTCGACGAGAAGACGCTGCACCGTCCGGAAATACCTCGTAGGTAAGATCTGTGATTCGTCTAAGAACCTTGTACGGTCCAAAATAACGACTTAGGAGCTTTTCGGATAAGCCTGGTCGCCGGACAGGGATCCACACCCACACTCGGTCCCCAGGGTGGTAGGTGACATTTCGATGGCGGAGGTTGTAACGTCGTGCGTCTGCATCTTGTTGGTGACTGGTGTTTATGCGAGCTAGCTGACGAGCTTCTTCGGCGTATTGAGTGTATTGCTCAGCATCTTCAGCAAGTTCATTGCTTTGGTCGCACGGAAGCATAGCATCGAGCATGGTTCGCACGTTGCGTCCGTAAACAAGTCGGAAAGGCGGAAATCGCGTTGTTTCTTGCGTTGCCGTATTATAAGCAAACGTGATGTATGGAAGAATCTCGTCCCAGGTTTTATGTTGTACGTCCACATACATTGACAGCATGTCCGCTATGGTCTTGTTAAGCCTCTCTGTCAGTCCATTGGATTGCGGATGATAAGCCGTTGTTTTGCGATGACTTGTGCAGCTCAGTTTAAAAATGTCCTCCATCATTCGTGCTGTAAACGACGTCCCTCTGTCCGTAATCACGCATGACGGGGCACCATGCCGTAGGACGATTTGGTGCACGAAGAACTGCGCGACTTCAGAGGCCGTGCCACGGGGTAACGCTTTTGTTTCAGCATAACGCGTAAGATAATCTGTCGCAACTATAATCCATTTGTTTCCAGAGGACGACAAAGGGAAGGGCCCGAGAAGGTCCATTCCCACGTGGTCAAATGGTGTCCGTGGTGGTGCGATCGGCTGGAGCAGGCCCGCGGGTCTCACAGGCGGAGTCTTGCGGCGCTGGCACTCACGGCAGCCTTTCACATATCGCTGTACACTAGTTGATAGTCGCGGCCAGTAATACTGTTGGCGTACTCGGGCGAGAGTTCGTGAATAGCCCAAATGTCCTGACGTGGGCTCGTCATGGCACGCAAGGAGGATTTCATCACGCATGTCGGTAGGAACAACGAGTAGGAAGGCTTTGTCGCTACCACGGGCGTTTTTCTTGTAAAGAATGCCTCTTCTTAGACAAAAAGAGGGCAGTTCGCGAGCAATGTGTTGAGGGACCTGAGATTTGCGGCCTTCCAGGGAATCAATTACTGGGCGTAATTCATCGTCTGCCCGCTGCTTTGACATAAATTCGGAGTCACTAACTGCTCAGAGAAAGGCATCTTCATCTTCGGAGTCCCTGACAGCGTTCCCCACAGGTGCTCGAGAAAGCGCGTCGGCATCTTCGTGTTTGCGTCCTGACCTGTACACAATCGTAATATCAAACTCCTGCAAACGCAAACTCCACCGTGCGAGACGGCCGGATGGATCTCTGAGATTTGCCAGCCAGCAGAGCGAGTGGTGGTCAGTCACCACTTTGAAGGGACGACCGTAGAGGTAAGGCCGAAATTTGGTCGTCGCCCACACGACTGCGAGGCATTCTTTTTCTGACGTAGAATAGTTGGTCTCAGCTCGAGAAAGAGTACGACTGGCGTAAGCTATCACATGCTCAACGCCGCCGTGTCGTTGTACAAGGACAGCGCCAAGTCCAACGTTGCTGGCATCTGTATGAATTTCTGTAGCAGCGTCCTCATCAAAATGGGCAAGAACAGGGGCTGTTTGCATTCTCTGTCGTAACTCTGTGAACGCTGTATCTTGTTCTGCGCCCCAAGTAAAGGGTACGTCATCTCGGGTGAGTCGCGTAAGAGGTTCAGCTATCTTAGAGAAGTTGGCAATAAATCGGCGATAATACGCGCACAAGCCGAGGAAACGGCGTACTGCTCTTTTATCTGATGGAACAGGGAAGGCGGCGACAGCAGCAGTTTTGTCTGGATCAGGTCGCACTCCATCCGCACTAATGACATGTCCCAGGAATTTCAGCTCTTCATAGCCGAAATGGCATTTTTGGGGTTTCAGCGTGAGTTCAGCTGTGCGAATGGCTTCCAGAACCTTTCTGAGACGCTTCAGATGTTCTTCAAAGCTCTCGGAAAAGATGACCACATCATCGAGGTAGACAAGGCAGCTTTGCCACTTCAAGCCAGCGAGAACTGTGTCCATAATCCTCTGAAAAGTGGCTGGTGCAGAACAGAGGCCGAAGGGAAGAACTCGGAATTCGTAAAGTCCGTCTGGAGTCACAAACGCGGTTTTTTCTCGGTCTCGTTCATCCACTTCAATTTGCCAATAGCCACTCTCTAGATCGATGGACGAAAAATACTTCGCACGTCGTAATCTGTCGAGGGAGTCATCGACCCGTGGAAGCGGGTAGACGTCCTTTTTTGTGACGCTATTAAGCTTCCTGTAGTCAATACAGAATCGCAGCGTTCCGTCTTTTTTCTTCACTAGAACGACTGGCGAGGACCAAGCGCTGCTGGATGGTTGAATAATCCCGTCATCGAGCATCTCTTTTACTTGTGTCTGAATAGCCTCACGTTCTTTGGCAGAAACGCGATAAGGCTGCTGCCGGATGGGGCGGGCGTCATCGTCGGTAATAATTCGATGCTTCGTGAGGTGTGTTTGACGGACTTTAGAAGAAGAGGCGAAGCAAGATCTAAACTCCCTTAAAAGGTCGTGAAGTGCAGCCTTTCTCTCGTCTGACAGCGTCGAGTTAATGTCGATGTGGTCTAGAAATTCCTCATCCTCATGCGTTTCCTCGGACGCGAAGCACTCCGTGACGTCGGCAACAGGTTCTCCATAAGCTAGGGTGGTTCCGCGGAAAAGATGCCGGTGCTCGTAATTGAAGTTCGTAGCTAGTATCGTTGACTGTCCGTCACGGACGCGCACAACACTTCGGGCGGCGCATACACCTTGGAGCAGCAGGAGTGATAAGTTGCTTTCAGCCACCACGTCGCCGTCTTGGAAGTCTTCACAAGTGACTTCGATGGGAACAGTTGCTCGAGGTGGCAGCGTCACACTGTCGTCAGCAACACGCAGCGAAAGTCTACGGCAGTTATCAGCGTCTCGATCTGTTGCGCCTTGAGTCGAGAAGGTAACGATGCGCTCACGGAGATTTATGATGGCGCCGTATTCCCGAAGGAAGTCCATGCCGATAATCAGCTGACGCGAACAGTCGCAAAGAACGAGGCAGCTGAGCACAAACGTTGACGCACGAATTTTCACTCTTGCGGTACAGCGACCCAGCGGTGTTACAACGTGTCCTCCAGCTGTTCGAATTCGCGTTTCATTCCACGGCGTGATCCCTTTCCTGAGATCTTTCGCTAGCCTCCCGCTGATGATCGAATAGTCTGCACCAGTGTCTACCAATGCACTGACCTGAAGACCGTCAACCAGCACAGGTATGTCGAGTGACACGCGGTCACTAGGTTCAGATGCGGATGTCGGCGTTTCTTCGGCACCGCGATTATTCTCTGACGAAATGCCTTCGGCGTTGCGTGCAAGCGTCGATGGGAGGTCTTCTGCACTTCGAGTCCCAGCGACCTTGCCCCCGAAGGCCGCTGCCTTCAGTCATAGCCTCCTATATTTTTTTGTGCCCGCGCATTAGCGCTAAATACATACGCGCCATCCGTCCCTTATAGTTTTGGCGCTCGCCGCCAGATGCCGCACCGATCCCATAATAACAGCAGACGACGCGGCCTATGCACGCTTGCGTTTATGCGAAGTTCAGAAAAAGTGGGCGGAGAAACTTCACGAGCACAACCTCCAAAAGTTTTTTATGATGTCCCGGGGTCGAGCACTTGAGTTTGTCACGTTTCTGTAGTATTTGCGCGGCGTTGTCAACGGCAGCCTTCAGTGGCTGATTCATCTTTCTCGCTCTTGCGAGGAAAACTTCCGCGTAATTCTTTAGAGAATTTAGAACCATTACGAGCTCAGTTGACGGATACAGGAGTACACCTGGGTGGATATCTCCACATTCAATCAGAACATGCTCCGCCGTTTCCTTATCTTTCCCGCAGCATGTGCATTGTTCTTCTTCTTTACTGAATCTTGCTTTATAACTACGCGTTCTAAGGCAACCCGATCTCGCTTCAAACAGTAAAGCGCTTCCCCTTGAATTATCGTAAAATGCCTCCCTCCTTATTTCATTTTTGCCCTTTCGGTAGTTACTCAAAGCCGGTTTTTTCTCCATAGCTGCCATCCATTCTCTCGTTTTGCGCCTCGGCGCTCCGCCAGGAGCGCTCGCATCCCATAATAGCTCGGGGGACGGCGCTGAGGGACCGACCGCTCGGGCACAAAGTTATAGAGGAGGCTATGCTTCAGTTTTCCCGACGAGGGCTCGGGGAGCGTTCCCGTGCCGTCACCCCGAAACGTGGCCCAGTGGCTGTGGGTCTCCTCGGAGATGGTGACCGCGATTGCCGTCGTGTAAAGGGTGCACGCTGTTGCGCGAGATACTCTTCAATATCCCTTGGCCTTTGACCAATTCGGGGACGAGGGGAATTGACGGAAAATCCACGCAGTCCAAGTTGCCGGTATGGGCATTCGCGGTAAATGTGACCAGCCTCACCGCAATGATAGCACAGGGGTCGTCTGTCTGGCGTACGCCAGAGATCAGACTTGCGCGTCGGTGCACGGCGACTATCGATGTCCAAATCAGCGTGCGCTGACTGAATCGCGACTGACGGCATCATTGTCTGGATCGGAACGTATGGCATTGTCTGGATCGGGACGTGCGGCACTGGCTGGATCGGAACTCCTTGACCCGAAAGAGGAGTGGCAGATCGCAAGGCTTCCGCGTACGTACGACGGCGACTGTCAGTAGACACAGGAGCCGTTTGCGGATCAACCGACGTGGGCGGAAAACGATGGGCGTGCAGCACCTGCTGGACCTCGTCGCGGATGACACTGGTGATAGAACCAACATCGATTTGCCTTGTCCCGTACATCTTTTCCATTTCTTCCCGGACGACAGATCGAATGATCTCGCGAATCCATTCAGGGCTCTTGCTCCCAGGGGTGGCGAAAATTTCGGAAGTTGAGGCAGCATTCACTTGATGGTCAAACTGGGCAGACCGTTGGTGCAGTACTCGCTCCATTGTTGCCGCTTCAGTGAGGAACTCAGCAACACTTTTGGGGGGACTGCGCACCAAACCAGCAAAAAGTTGTTCCTTCACACCACGCATGAGGTGGCGCAACTTTTTTTCCTCTGCCATAGCAGGATCCGCTCGCTTGAAAAGCCGCGTCATGTCCTCGACGTACATCGAGACGGTCTCGTTGGGCATCTGGATGCGTGATTGTAGTGCACGCTCCGCCCGTTCGCGGCGGTCGGGACTCCTGTAGGTCTCCAGGAGGCGGCGCTGGAACTCGCGCCAAGATGTCAGAACATCATCCCTGTTCAAAAACCACGTCTTGGCACCGTCCTTCAGGCAAGTGTACACGTTCCGGAGCTTCGCGGCATCATCCCAGTAATTGATCGCTGCGACACGTTCGAACTCACTCAGCCAGTCGTCAACATCTTCATGCTGCTCTCCGTGAAAGGGGCTAGGCATCAGCGGGTTCTGGACGGTGCAGTAGATCGGCGTGGAAGGTGTCGGAGCTTGCATGGGATCTTGTATCGAAGTCATAGTTGCTGCGTCAGTGGTTGGTGTCTCAGGCGGTAGGCCTCGTTGGCGGCGGCTTACTCTATGAACAGGAGTGTCCACGGGTGCAGGGCTTGTGTTCCGGCTGCTGGACGGGGTCTTGGGCATCGGGTGGATTGTGAGACGTTGTACCCAGCACCTCCACCAGTCTTGTCACGTTACTCTTGACAAATGTGATAAAAATGGGCTCGTTTAGTTGACTACTCAAGCAGCGGCTCAGAGAGATCGTCTTTGTCTTCTTTCACACCTCGATCTCACCCAAGCAAACCATGTGGCATTATATTCCCCATATAAAAGCACCGCCATCCAGCAGACACTCCAAAGACTAAACGAGAGGTGGCACACGCACACTTTCTTACATCTTGCGCTTCTCGCCTACTTCCCACCTTTAACCACCTCGAGTTCATGGTATATACTAGTCCACTGTATTCATGGCACTGCGGCCCAACGCTCGCTTATATAACCTTTTTAAAACCAAGGAGGTTGCGCCCAGCGAGTATAACCTAGCAACTATTTCTTGTCATTTCTTGTCAATGTACATGCCAATGGCTACTAATGGGAAATGAGAGACAGGAGAATTCGGCTTTTAGTTGACGCGCACGCTGCGAATTCCTTATTGTTCAACAACGCACAGGAGAAATCTCCCACCAGCACCATCTTGCAGCTCAAAGCGTAGGGCTGGTTACGCACAACGACTACGACGAGGGACGAGCGGGTGCCGCTTTGAGGAGCTTCGCCCCTATATAAAAGCAGGGGTTGCAACCAGGCAAAGAAAGAAAGCCATACATGTAGGCCGACCATTAGAACCACACCGATACCTTTCAGCTCCATATGTGTCTAAATGGCGCCTAAGACGACAAGCGGTACCGTAAATTCGTATCTTACCAAGGTAGAATTTCTGCTGAAAAACGATGCAGTGCGAGAGTGAAAGAAGGCAGTCATGAGATTTCAGACTTCGTAATGCACCGGGACCAGCAGGCCACGAATCTTTCTTTCTGTACCGGTCCTTCACGAAGGCACGGTAACTGACAGAAGCACACTGCCTTGTGAGCTCTCTTTCTTCTTAGATGATGGCGAAATTTGTTTGCTCTGTTAAAGATATAATGAAGCTCTGTGTCTAGTAATGAAGTGATGTTTATGCCTGTTAGTGATATACATCATGGGCTGCCTGACATGCAGTGAACGTTCAAGGATTGAATGAATGAATGAATAATCTTTATTGCACTCATATCTTATACAAACTAAGCACAAATTGTATGCTCCCATAGCCAAAGGCTAGTGCGGGTCCCACCGAAAGTATACATGACAGAAACTGTAATAGTTCTAATTACAAATAAACAGAAGTAAACAATGCAAATTTGATATCATCATACAAGAAGTAATGTTTACCTTGAATTCGATTGAACAGTCACTTGAATTCGATTGAACAAAGAAAACATAGATTCAAAGGCTCTCTTCGAAACCATCTGTTCAAGTTATAATTTAAGTGTTTCATCACTGTGCTGTTGAAGAATACGCATAAGTAATTTTTAAAAGATTAAAATATTCCCGGCCGCATCAGCGTACTCTTTAGTGGCACTGATGAAATAAATTAAGAAAATGAAATAACATGCAAGGATGGCTTTCAGCTGAAGTTTCTTGCAAAATCGCAAACAATATACAACGGCCCCCGGGCGAAACCCTTGGGCGTATACGGAAGGAACCTCTTTATCTTTTCATTTTAATTTTCTTTGGTTCTCCTCACGTGGCGCAGTTGATGCCACGAACTTGCGTCAACTGTCCTCTGTCTTCAGTCCTTCTGAATAGACAAGATCTCAACGGGCATACAACGCGGATGCAACTCTCCCCAAAAAATAACGCTCCAGGTACCTAACTGAATGCAACTCCCAATTCCCATCACAAAATTTCACGCAGAATTAATAGCGGATAAATAAAACCACAAAAGGCGGATGAAGAGGGGCTTTTGAATGAGTCCGTCCCAATGAGGACGCGCATATGTCGTACGTAGTTTCAACTCGGGGTACAAGAGGGTCGTTAAATGCGGCATGCTAGCAAATGTTGGAGTCTAATTTATTTTCAGCCTCGCAGCCTTTTCGTTTTTTTCATTATCTATTTTAATGCTTGGTACTGTCATTCATCCGTGTTCAGCCCCTGTGAAGTACGTGTCCACCAGTGGCACATACTCTAAATAGCGGTCCTTACGATTTTGACCTCCAAGGTGGTTCCGGTGAGAGATTTCTTCTGAGCGTTCTTGAACAACAAAAGATAGTGCTCAATGCACATGTTAATGGCTGCTAAAGAAGAATGAGAGACAGGAGCATTCGGCCTTTAGGTAACGCGCACGCTGCGATCCCTATTAGCAGCTAATGGCATGTACATTGAGCACGATCTGACAAGAAAGGGTTGCTACGTTATACTCGCTGGGTGTAACCTCCTTGGTTTTAGAAAGGTTGAGCGAGCATTGGGCCGCTTAGCCATGAATACAGTGAACTAGTATATATCATGAACTCGAGGTGGTTAAAGGTGGGAAGTAAACCCGAAGCGCAAGCCGTAAGAAAGTGTGCATGTGCCACCTCCCGTTAAGTCCTTAAAATGTCCGCTGGATGGCGGTGCTTCTATATGGAGAATATATGATGAAAAGATGCAAGATGGTGGTACTTGGAGTGTTGAATAGATGGACGAATGGACACACAGAGAGATGCATGGATGGACGCATGAACGGACGCAGGCGCGGATGCATAGACGAACGCAGGGACGGACGCACGAACAGACGCACGCACGGACGGGTGGATGGACGCATGGACGGTTACACAGACGTACGCAGGAACGGACGGAAGCAATAACGAATGGACAGACGAATGCTTCGCCCCACTCCCCATCATTCACTCCGCGGATATGCTGCCATTTTTTCTTTTATTCTGCAAGGCAAGCGTTTGGCTCTCATTGATGAGGAAGGAATTGGGGAAGCGCTTCTGCAAACAGAATAATAGTTCCACGAACAGTGGTGACATATTTAGGGACGGAGAAGTTGCGTTGGCGAAAACGAATGTTACACGGTTCGTTGACGTCGCCTTTCTCGTTGTGAATCGAACCAATGCTCTTCCTTATACCCGGGGATGCCAGTAAACTAGATTTCACTGCCGACTAAAGATCAGTGGCCCGAGCAGCAACTAAGCTTTATCGCGTGGCTGACTTTAACTAGTTTAACTCGGCTCTTGTGAATAATAAACCTTTTTAGATGCGGAAGCATGTTATACTCGTGCCTTTTAGTACGCCGTCCGCGCCATCCGCGCCGTCCGCACCGCTTCTCGAACATTCGACAGCTGACGCGCGCACATGCGCCGTCGCGCCGTCGCCCACCATCTGTGCCGCGCGCGCTTCTCCTTCGAGAACATTCGACAGCTGACAGCGCATGCGCCGTCGCGCCGTCGCCATCTGTGCCGCGCGCGCGCTTCTCCTTCGAGAACATTCAACAGCTGACAGTGCATGCGCCGTCGCGCTGTATATATACTCAAGGTCGGCGCTCGCTCGCTCAGTTGCCGCTCGTCGGTTGGTTTGTACGGCGCGTTGACGTCCAAGGTCGCGGTGAAATGAATTCCAACGAATCCACAAACACAATGATCGACGTCCCTTCGACCAGCGCCGTCCTTTCGCATACGTGTGTACGTGTTCACTCATTTAACACCCCCTCCTACAACCACGTTAACCAATTTAGCCATCGACCCAAGTAAGTCGCAATTTAACACCACATTTCACAACCACGTTAACCAATTTAGCCATCGACCCAAGTAAGTCGCACTTTAACACCCCGTTAACCAATTATATGCTCCGCATCCTCCTCAGTGTTCCCCCGAGGGAAGCTGCGGGCAATTTTTTATTCGTAAGGTACAGCTGTGCAGCTGTTATCATGCATTTCTTTTTTTTTCAAGGTGAGAAATGGGGCCACTGTGCGTTAAAACATAACCGTCAAACAAAATATCTACCAATCACATTCAACGTCCACGAGCAATAAATTCAGGGGACTTATGTCGATATGCTTTTCGAACACTGGAGTCGAACCCCTGTCGAATTCGTGTATTATATATTATTATATATAGAAATACGTTCTTTCAAATGGCCGCTTTAGGTAATATTTTGTTCAACACCCTGTGCCCTTCCCCTCCCGTTTTCACTTCAGCCGTATCCGCTCCAGCCCTAAAGGACCAAGTCGCGTGATAGCGGCCTATCTGAAGTGAACTTGAGACTCCTGCAGTGTACTCTAATGAACGAACAAGGAGGAGGGAAGGGGGGGGGGTTAACGCTTCTCCATATCGACTTGAAAACCCTCAAGCTGCTCATTTTACACGTTTACATGCATGCGTCTAGATAGAAGTATTGCATGTTGTAGAAAACTAAAGCAAATGTGGCTGTGCACAAGAAGGGCACGACAGAGTGAAAGCGCAGAACTAACAACATGTGTCGTTTTCTACTAGCCTACTTCTCTATTTTAGCTGTATCCACTCATAAACACTCATAACCATTCGAAAAGATGAGACACTCTGAAAACGAGATGCTTCTGGATATGGTCCTGGAGTTTGTTTTTATGTCCTGAAATCTCGTTTAGAATAAATTTTCGAGGATTTAGAGTACAATGTACCATACTATCAGACAGCAGTAAGCAGTCCCATTTCCATCACCCCATGAGTCAGCGGGAGGCTCGGCTGGACGCACCCATGTGCACACGGGAAAGTAAAAAAATGGCAGCATATCAACGGGGTGAATGATGGAAAGTGGGGCGAAGCATTCGTCCGTTCATTCGTTCTTGCTTCCGTCCATCCATGCTTGCGTCTGTGTGACCGTCCGTGCGTCCATTCGCTCGTCCGTGCATGCGTCTGTTCATGCGTCCGCGCGTTCATCCATGCGTCCGTTCCCGTGTTCGTCCATTTATCCACCCTTGCGTCCGTCCATGCGTCTATTCATCTGTGCAGCCATCCGTGCGCCTATCCATGCATCTCTCTGTCTGTCCGTTTGTCCATCTAGTCAACACTCCAAGTACCGACATCTCGCATCTTTCATCATATATTCCGCATATAGAAGCACCGCCATCCAGCGGACATTCCAAGGACTAAACGAGAGGTGGCACACGAACACTTTCTTACAGCTTGCGCTTCCTGTCTACTTCTCACCTTTAAGCACCTCGAGTTCATGGTATATACTAGTCCACTGTATTCATGGCACTGCGGCCCAACGCTCGCTAAACCTTTCTAAAACCAAAGAGGTTACGCCCAGAGAGTATAACGTAGGAACCCTTTCTTGTCAGATATTGCTCAGTGTACATGCCAAAGGCTGCTAAGGGGGAATGAGAGACAGGAGAATTCGGCTTTTAGTTAACGCGCACGCTGCGAATTTCTTATTGTTCAACAACGCACAGGAGAAATCTCCCACCGGCACCACCTTGCAAGTCAAAACGTGAAACATGTTATGTGCTATGACGAGGGACGAACGGGTGCCGCTTTAAGGAGCTTCGCCCCTAAAACTTTGTAAACGCAAGACACAGCGATTGTCTTTATGCAACAATATCGAGGCACGATAACGCTCCTTAAGCAACACTTGGTTGCTTCGTGCACCTGCAAGTGGTAATGATGAAGTCACGGGAAGTTTCTTTCAAGAAGAGGCGGCAAAGGGTAGTCTTTTTTTTTTTCATACACCGCTGCTCACCGATACTTTTTTTGCTGTGTAAAGACGAGTTAGCTAATTAAAGTGCACAAACGTTTTCGTTAATTTCGCCTCTCTTCAACTAATGCTGACGTTAAGGCAGAAAGGGAGTTCCTTGTTTATCGTGCTCATTAAAGCAAACTAATTCTTTGAGCAAACTTCTGAAGCCTTCTGCGTTTACCAGAGCGTGATATTGTTGAGTGCGAAAGCTTCGTCATAATTATCGAAATTGCCTTGTATGTTCATACCACATGAAAAGGCAGTATCAACTCAGAAACGTTTTTCTTAAGCAGGAACAATTTATTCTCTATAGAGACGTATATGTTTCTATGTTCCCTAATTATTTTTTTCTTGTGTGTCTAAAGCAATATGTTCCTTACCACTAAAAGAAAAAAAAGTGATATATTTGAAGTCACCATTGCTTCTAGCGAATAGCCAGTTATAGTTATTTGAAGCTGTGTTACCTTAGTATGAAAAAGACGTAGGAGCACGTTATTGTCTATGCTGTGTTAATTTTGAATCGACATAAAAACAGGGTTTCTGCGTCCAAGAATTCTTCATCCAAGGCTTATAACTCCTTTAATACCTCCCCAGAGACGCCTTTGCAGCTGTTTCCGACGTCTATGACTCTACGGCATCGCAACGCTGCCGAAATTGAGCTACATAATTGTATTCGTTGTTATCAGTGTATTAATTGCGATGCATTTCTTAGCGAACTTCAGCGACTATGAGCGTATCTATCTATCTATCTATCTATCTATCTATCTATCTATCTATCTATCTATCTATCTATCTATCTATCTATCTATCTATCTATCTATCTATCTATCTATCTATCTATCTATCTATCTATCTATCTATCTATCTATCTATCTATCTATCTATCCGCTCACGTTTGGGCGCTTTCGTGGTCACCCACTTAGCTTGGTGTGAACCAAAGTTTGCATGGGAGGGTGATATAGCTTGACGAATATGATACGCTGGTCAAGACATAAATAACGCCACAATCCCATCGCGTACGTCGTCAAAGACTTCCCGCTAGACAGCGGCACATACGCATGGGCAGGTATGTGCCGCAAGTAATCGGGTATGTGCCACAGGTGATTGACACTTAGTAACTACCCAGGCGCAACGACAACACACATGGGTAATTTTAGCGCGTGAGCGTTATGAAATACCCGACATTGATAGCGTGGACTCGACGAATGCAAAGAATAAATATCAGGGTCCAAGGTGGAATAGGTCCCAAGCTTTTTGCGTGGCAATGAAGCATTTTACCACAGTGCTACGCCAGGTCTCGTAACTACTTTTCAATAGACCCTAATCTTCGTGAAACTTCAATGGTGGTTTCCGTGCAGCCTATGCTATTTTATAAAGATTACATATGTACTGCTTTGATACAGCTGTCACCTCCGGTTAACGTCAATTGTGGTTAGGTGGCATGCGCTGAAGTTTATTTATGTGGCAGTGTCCAGGGCCAGCATCCTCGCGAGCATCAGCGCTTCATATCACCTTCTGGTGTTGGTAATACGCATGTTCCTGTTGGCATCGTTGTGCCAGTGCAAACAACTGATTATATAAACATCTGCAACTTTTCAACATATATCTCAGATTTGGGTGCACGTTAAAGAACCCCAGGTGGTCGAAATTTCCGGAGCCCTCCACTACGGCGTCTTTCATAATCATATGGTGGTTTTGGGACGTTAAACCCCACATATCAATCAATCAATCATTAATCTTCAACATATATCTGCGCACGCGACATTTTTACGTACATTTAGCGTCATTTCATGACGTGTCGCTCAATGAAACAAATTGGGACACACTAAACTTCGATTGATATGTGGGGCTTAACGTCCCAAAACCACCATATGATTATGAGAGACGTCGTAGTGCAGGGCTCCGGAAGTGTGGGCCACCTGGGGTTCTTTAACCTGCACCCAAATCTGAGCATACATGCCTACAACATTTCCGCCTCCATCGGAAATGCAGCCGCCACAGCCGGGATTTGAACCCATGACCTGCAGTTCAGTAGCCGAGTACCATAGCCTCTAGACCACTGCGGTGGGGCCACGCTAATTTTCCCTCCGCATGCTTCGCATAACGTCGATTCCCAAGGTACGTGGGATCTGCCGAATTTTTTTGTGGGTAATGAATTGGAAGGATACCGGGGACGATTGTTATAGCGCGAGAACAGAACGACGACAAAGGGACAAGAAGAAGACGAGTGCTGACTTCCAACTGAGTTTCTCGCGCACACCACGAAGACATATAAAGGAGACAGTAATCCATGTGACCAAACCATGTCACAAAAAGAGCAATGCAAGAGTAAGAAAAAAACAAAGGCATAGAAAACTTGTCCCTTTGTCGTCATTTCATTCTAGCGCTATAACAATCGTCATGTCATACCAACTAGCCCAAACCGACACGCTTCCAAATAGTGGAGAATTAACTCAGGAGAAAATAGGTGCTTGCAGAACACATAAATATAGAGGGATATTTAAGCTTCCTCTTTAAGAGATGAACTCGATAGCATTATGCTGTCCTAGTGCACACTTCAAGCACTTAGAGCATACGTTTTGTTGCCTGATATTACCCGAGGAGTTAAATTATGCAATACTACAATGTAATCGTTAAAGTTGTGAGCGGCTTGTGTCAGTGGAGCTTTCACATATGGCTATCCTTTTGCGTAATGGGTGGCTTGTTATGCGCATGCCAACAATTCCGAGCATTTATGCGCATGAAATTTTTGCCAACTTGCTTTTCACCCAATACGTGGTCTTGAAAGAACACGCCCAGTAACGTATGTGTCTTACGGGTGGTTGGCATTAAACAGAGAGGACGTTATGGTAATCGAAATTTGTGATACCCGATGGCCGTGTATGCTTGTGTCACGCAATATTACTGCGATATTACATGTTGTATTGTGAAGCTTGAATACAGGGCGCGTGTGTTTGTAAAGCACGAATGTAGTTTTTCGCTGTGTTTCTGGGCAGAGGAACTTATTTTCGCTGTTTTGCCAACGAGACGCGTGGCTGTGCGGTAGAATACCCGCTTGCCTCGCAATTGACATGACTTGGGCAAATTGACAGCTTGGAGAAATCGTTCTATACTCTTACATAATTTCCAGAGAAGCGTATCATTTATCATCTTTTTAACTGGATGCATGCATGCTTGTACGCTGTCCGAGTTTTTAAATAAAAAGTTTACGGGCGGGGCAGTATCATCCAACCACCGGCAAGACGTCATAACCCCCCCCCTCCCTCAATACCTTTCATGACATATTTTACCTTATTTAGCTTTTTCCTTGTCATTATTTTTGTGAATTGCAACCTTGCGACACAGGCGCCAAAGTATGTCACCACTTCTATTCGAATTTTCGCCTCTCATGTCCTCTCTAATGCACTGTCTGGCTCCCGCTGTGTCGGCTTCCTGCTAAATGAGCCTCCACCTGAAAGCGTTGCCTGACGCTTGCTTTATAGCAATAATAAAACTTAACACCCCATAAGCAAGGGTGTGTTAGATACTGCAGCTTCGCAGTGTGGGATGGCGGTAATTTTTAGGGGCGAAACTATTTATAGCGGCACCTATTCGTACTCCGAAGTATATAACAAGTATAACATTTTGACCTCCAAGGTGGTGCCGGTGAGAGACTTCTTCTGTGCGTTGTTAAACAATAAAAAATAGTGCTCAATGTACATGTCAATGGCTGGTAATGGGGAATGAAACACAGGAGCATTCGGCTTTTAGTTAACGCGCAGGCTGCGATCACCATTAGCAGCCATTGGCATGTACATTGAGCACTATCTGACAAGAAAGGGTTGCTACCTTATACTCGCTGGGTGTAACCTCCTTAGCTTTATAACGGTTTAGCGAGCGTTGAGCCGCAGTGCCATCAATACAATGAACTTGTATATACCATGAATGAACTCCAGGTGGTTAAAAATGGGAAGTAGATACGAAGCGCAAGCCGTAAGAAAGTAAAAGCCGAATTCCCCGCCTCTCATTTCCCACTAGCAGCCATTGGCATGTACATTGAACACTATCTGACTGAAAAAGTTTGCTACGTCATACTCGCTGGGCGTAACCTCCTTGGTTTTCGAAAGATTTAGCGAGCGTTCGGCCGCAGTGCCATGAATATAGTGAACTAGTATATACCATGAACTCGAGGTGGTTAAAGGTGGGAAATGGACCCGAAGCGCAAGTCGTAAGAAAGTGTGCGTGTGCCACCTCCCGTTTAGTCCTTGAAATGTCCGCTGGATGGCGGTGCTTCTATATGGGGAATATATGATGAAAAGGTGCGAGATGGTGGTACTTGGAGTGTTGAATAGATGGACGAACGGATACATAGACAGATGCATGGATGGACGCATGAACGGACGCAGGGGCGGCTGCATGGACGAACGCAGGGACGGACGCACGAACAGACGCACGCACGGACGGGCTGACGGACGCATGGGCGGTCACACTGACGGACGCATGGACGGACGGAAGCAAGAACGAATGGACGGACGAATTCTTCGCCCCACTCTCCATCATTCACTCCGTGGATATGCTGCCATTTTGTCGTTCTCTGGGCCTTCGCATCAATACTGTACACTACCACCACTTGAAATGTTTTTTTATAAATGTGCATAGTTCTACCGATGACGCCACCGATGTCAGTTATTTCTTAACGCTCGCACGTTAAAATTGCCCATGTGTGTTCTCGTCGTTCCTGAGTAGATACTGAGTGTCAATCACCTGTGGCACATACCCACGTACCGGTGGGATATGTGCCACTATCTGGTGGAACGTGTTTGACGACGTACGTGACGGGATTGTGACATAATTGATGTCTTGAGCAGCGCGTCATATTCGTCAAATCATCTTACCCTTCCATGCTAGTTTTGGTTTTCGCCAAATTAAGGGGGCGACCTCGAAAGCACGCACTCGTAAGCGGATAGATGGATAGATATATAGATAGATACGCTCAATGTTGCCGAAGTTCGCTAAGAAATGCTTCGCATTGAATAATAATACTGTGGATTTTCTGCTAACTTTACTATGTGATAATGGGAGACATTTTTGGGGAGCTTGCCAAATACCTGGGGATCTGTAAAGGGCCCCTAAATCTATAGTTACACGGCCCTTCAGCGTTGCACCAGCATATAAATGCTCCTGTCATGGCAGGGGTTCGTTCTTGCGACCTTCGGGTCCAGTGACGAACGCAATAATCCCCTTACAAACCTTTTAACGACTACGTCTCGCTACGGGAGACAAAAATTTGAACAGCCGGGCATCGTTATCAACATAAACCAAGCTGCCTGGCAGCGTTTTCAACATACCCGACCAAACTGCTTTAAGAAGTGAACTAACGTTATTGAGTTCTTTTCTTCATACAAGTGATCTGCCGAAGGAATTCATTTTGCCATAGTGTTGTACTACTACTTGCTTTCCCTGAATAATATTTGCTGCATATGATGGATATATGGGGTTTAATGGCCCAAAACCACCATATGAGTATGAGAGATGCCGTAGTGGAAGACTCCGGACATTTCGACCACCTGTGGTCCTTTAACATGCACCTGCATCTGAGCGCATGGGCCTACAAAATTTTCGTCTTCATCGAAAATGCAGCCATCGTTGCCGGGATTGAATCCCGCGACCTGCGGGTCAGCAGCCGAGGGAGTACCTTAGCCACTAATCCACCGCGGCAGGGCCGTTTCCTGCATTTACATTTATGTTTGTATAAAGCATGCTTCTGGAGCGTGTCCCCTTGGGGCATAGATATATCTGGTTATTGTACTTGTGTGCTTTACTGCGTTTATTTATGTACTTGATTGTCTTTTTTCGATGGAATGTACTTATGTTAATCCCAACTTTGCTATGTCGTGTACCCTGTTCTAACGCTGGTTTACTGTATACTGCCGCACTCTCCCTTCACGTATTGCCACATATATTAGAACCCGCAAAATATTTGTGTAATCAAGAAGCGAGAATTGTGCACTGGGATGCTAAGACAAATGTAACATTAACAGTGTTTCACTTGGGCTCATTGGGACAACGTAGTGAGTGGAACAGGCCAGACAGTGAGATGTGAAGAGTGCCGCTGATAGTAACCTCCGTGCGAGCTGTCGACACTAAGGGTTCAAACCGCTGAGAAACTTCGCATTTGAAAAACAGGTCCCAGCAGGAATCGAATCCCAGCGTTCTGCGTGGCAAGCAAGTATTCTATTACAGAGCCATGCAAGGTATCGTAACTGCTTTTCAAATAGACCATAACTTTCGCGAAGCGTGAATTGGGGATGCCGTGATGGTTACACAGTTTTATAAACATTACTTAAGCACTTCGACGATGCATCCCTCACGTCAGGTTAAGATGAACTGTATTTAAGCGCATTGCACTCAAAGTTATTGAGATTGATTGATTTATATGTGGGGTTTAACGTCCCAAAAACCACCATAAGATTATAAGAGACGCTGTAGCGGAGGGCTCTGGAAATTTCGACCACCTGGGGTTCTTTACGAAAGTTATTGAGAGTTTAAATCAACCGAAAAGTGGCGCGATCAGATACTGGTAGTTTCAATTCTGGAGCGCTAAGAAAAAATTCAGAGCATCTCCTCGAAGTTAATAACGACGCGTGAGTGAAGCTACTGGTCCTAAGTTCCATAATGTCTGCGTCGAAGTACCCACAAGTAAAAAAAAAAACTGGCAGATCCCACGCACAGCTGGAATCATTGATATGTAAAGCATGAATGAGAAATGTTGATATGTCACTAAAATCAGCATAAGGTTACGAGGTGGAGGTAAATGATGGCCTACATGACTTCCGTGTCATAATTATTATGTTTGGATGTGTTTACTTTCGTCATCTATTCACGTCACGTGATACCAAATTTAGTATGTGTGGAGCTAGCGAAACGGCCGCGAGCACGCTTTGAGCTTATGCCGTTATGTTCTTACATGACCCACGTGTCAGGATTATCATGTTCGCACCAGTCATATATTTCTTCATTATTGACGTCATGTACCGCCAAATTTGGTACATGTGTAGATAGCAAAAGGGCCAAGAGCGCATCATGAAGGGCCCAATATACTCCAACGTAGCGTTGACGCGTGCGCACGCTGGACACAGTGACGCTGCGTGAGCAAAACGCGAGCACTTTATAATCTGACGCTAGGCGCAACCAGCGTCCGTCGGCGCGGCCCGACGGCAACCAGTGTGAAATGCGACATGCCACATTTCGCGCCGATGCCATAGAGTAACATTACTCTATGCTGGTTGCTTACCCAGACAACACTGGGTCTCCCTCTTTTCGTGACGGAGGGATGCCGGGCGCGTTGAAACGCGCATGCGTCAAAGTAACACCGCGCGGCGTGCGCCTGCGAGTATATATATGGCAGGACAGGCGCCTGGGGAGGCAACGCCGGCGTGATGCGACGAAATAAACGCCGGCGAGCACGCGCACCGCGTCAAGTCGCAATGTATTGGCGCCTTGACTGTGACACGTAGTCATGCTCTCACACGACACGCATCTCATGATTATTATGTTTGCACCAGTCACATACCTTCTTCATCTATTGGCGTGCCGTAATACCAAATTTGGTAAATCTGACGCTAGTGAAGCAGCCGCGAGCGCATCATGAGTGTGGCATGTAGTCATGTTGTTACATGACACGCATGCCATGACTTTCATGTTAGGGTCTGTCGCTTGTGTTCGCCCTGCAATCGTGCCCTACCATACGAGTTTCGCAACATGCCATGTGATCAAATCCAGCGTACGAGCTGCAGGACCAAGAATGGTAAATCATGACATTAATAACATACATATCATGATTTTCATGTTATGACTAGTCAGGTATGTTCTTCATACAGTCATGTTATGTCATACCAAGTTTGATATCGATACCATTATCGAAATGACCACGAGAGGTGAAGCTCGTAGGTGGCTTGATAGATAGATAGACAGACAGACAGACAGACAGACAGACAGACAGACAGACAGACAGACAGACAGACAGACAGGCAGACAGACAGACAGACAGACAGACAGACAGACAGACAGACAGACAGACAGATAGATAGATAGATAGATAGATAGATAGATAGATAGATAGATAGATAGATAGATAGATAGATAGATAGATAGATAGATAGATAGATAGATAGATAGATAGATAGATAGATAGATAGATAGATAGATAGATAGATTCAATGTCGCCGGAGTTTGCTAAGAAATGCTTCACACATAAAAAAGGGACGGAAGCGCGGACTGACGCATGAACGGTTGCATGGATGGCCGGGCAGGCAGACGTATACACACGCAGTAGGACAGATGAGCGCACGTGCAGAAGTATAGACGGATGAACGTACAGACAGATGCCTCAAAGTGTGGACGGAGAGATGGCGCGGGTGGTCATTTATAGCGTGGTCATATAGTTGATAGCACACGAAGTCCGTTGTTTGCACATATGTTTTCGATTTTGTTAGCAGGTGTTCAGTTTTGGTTTTTGTTTTGTGGGGCGTGATGGGCCCCAGCAAGGTCAGCCCAAAGAAACTCTGCCTCTAAAAGCTGGCGTCGGCATCGTTGACCCAACGACCGCATGGAATAAATATTATGGTTCTAGTTGTAATCCAACCCCAAATTCAAAATCGATATCAAGTATTCCACGACAGAGCCACGCTAGTTCTCGGAAGTGGTTTGCAAGTATGCTGTGATGAAACGTTCGTGAAGCGTCAATTATAGTTGTCTTGACGACGTCGCCGTCGTGAAGCGTCAATCGTAGTATTTGGATTTGCGTGTAGATGTGACTATGAAATGCTCCGCATTTAAAACAGGTTTCACATTCGTGAAAGAAAGGATCAACCATGTTTCTATACCTTAAAAGTACGTTTCGGGTTTTCTTTAGGAGCAATAAGTTGTTTTATGTTGCCAACAATAAGTAGTTCTAAATAAAGCTGAGTGATTTTTGATTAAGAAACTGTCCACGCACATGTCACTACATATCAATGTTTCTATTCTACTAAAATAATATGTTTTTACCTGCCGGCGATACTTGGGGCAATGTTACTGCTGATGAAAGTGAAACAAGTAAGTGAGTTTTATTACTACGGCTTCGTAAGCACTCCACGTCTCCCGGTAGTTGACACAACACAGACGTGATTAGATTTGATCCAAACCAACGGCAACGGGTTGCCGTTGGTGGCTACACGGGACGGCATTATGCTCTCCCATAGTAGAATACCAACTACTCTAAATCGTTAACCACTCTTTCTAAACACAACACAGTAGTGTGTACGCAGTCTTTCGGGTCCTCCTTGCTGTCCCCCCTCATGTAGTGTGAGGCCCATAGTGGAGTACCTAGTGCTTTAAATCGTTAGCCACTTTTTCAAATCACACCGCTGTACCCGTTAGTGACTCGGACATGCTGTGGTTTAGGGCCTCTTTGCTTTCTCACGGTAGAGTACCAAGTATACTCTGAATTATTGAACATTTTTTCTAAACACAAATGAAAGTATAGTCATTGTCATTCGTTTTTGTATGGCTGGGATGGCTTTCAACTTTCTCATAGTATACCACGAAGTGCTCTAAATTCTCCAAATGATCATTTGTTAATTGTAATTGAGACGGTTCACTGCTTTTCCACAGTTGAGTACGTTGAACTACAAATTGTGAAACACTTTTTCGAAGCACAATTAGAGTTGGCGTAATTAATTCGGTCTGCTGGACTATACCCTCACAATCGACGACCAGAATTCGCCATCTCAAGAAAGTTCCTACATCAAAAAATTTGAATCCCAGACAGAGGTTTTCATCATAGCTTGATGGTGCTTTCGTTGGTGCTTTCTGGAGGCTGTTTAACACAGAGTGGAATACAGAACAAGTGTTGGCGATTCAGCCTGACAATGGTGCTTTGAGATGGCTGGTGTAATAATGAAGCTAATAACATTAATAAATACACTTGCTTTTCTGCTAAAGTTTCTGTGTGATTATGAGAGACATCGTTGTGGGGGCTGCAAAATATCTGGGGATCTGTAAAGTGTCCCTAACTCTAAATACACGGACCTTTGGTGTTGCAACAGGACTGGAATGAACCTGCCATGGCCGGGATTAGATATGGCGACCTTCGGGTTCACTGTTGAAAGCATTAATCCCTAGACAACCCTTCTAACGACTACGCCCCACTACGGGACACCGAAATTTCAAACTGCCTGACACCCTTTTTACCATACACCGAGCAGCCTGGCAGCCTTGTCAACATACCTAAGCGAATAGCTTCAAGAGATGAACTTTTATTTTTTCCCTCATACAAGTGCTTCAGCAAAGGAATTCATTCTGCAATAGTATTGTACTGCTATACTTGCTTTCACTGTATGATCTTTTCTGCGTTTACATTTATGTTTGTATAAAGCATACTTCTGGAGTGTGTTTCTTTGGGGCATAGATATATCTTGTTATTTTACTTGCGTTCTTTGCTGCGCTTGTTTATGTACTTGATT